>VZTR01020481.1:442767-463001 GCA_013400775.1 Chaetops frenatus
AAAAAAAAAAAAAAAAAAAAAAAAAAAGAGAGAGAGAGAGAGAGAGAGAAAACAAAGTCCAAGAAGTCAGAATAGTTTTTGGATAGTGGAATTTTCTAACATGATATTTGTTAGAATAAAAAGAATTAGGAACATTCCAAGTGTACAGAATAATGTCACCCCACAACATGGAAATCATCTAAAATGAAGGTGCTTTATAGCTAATTATAAAAATGGTAAATTAAATTAGGCAGTTAGGAGAGGCAAATACTTCCACTATCCTGCTAAATTATCATGCCTTATATGCAGAAATCACCCTCAAATGCTTCTGAAATCTCACCTTGTGAGGCTCAGTTCCCAAAGGATGCCTCTAAATACAGCCCTGCTTTACAAGCTTTCTACTCAAATAAAAAAAGCTGTTGCATTACAAGTAAATTTAATTTCTAAAATTTCATTCCCTAGCACAATTCCTCTCTCTTTGAAACTTTGAAAGAAAGACAAAGAAAAAATAAATCATTTTGTGGAGGCAGTAAAACAATATAGTTTATAATTTTCCTTTTCCTGACCTTTGAATGTGTGCAGTTCTCTCTGAACTTACTCCAGCGAGCTGTGCAGTGGTTGGCATTTTTCAATTTGAAGCAGTAATGAAGGAGTGTAACTATGACTAATGTGCTGCACTTGCTTTGCTCTGTTCTGTCATTTCCTTCCATCCTGAACGGGGAGATCTCCCCTGCATTTTAACAGAACCCACTGAGGCCTTTCAGCACCTCCCTGTACCACCACTGCTTTCAGCCCTGCTGCAAACAAGCTGCAATGATATTCACCAGGGAAAATGGGCTGTACTGCAGTCCTGGGAAAGCCTCTGCCACTGACAGGGGAGCAAACACAGGCACGTTGCAGGGATGGGCCACCAGAGTTGTTAACTTCACCTATTTTTCTTTTCTATTGCTTTTCCATTTTTATCCATAATGCATCTTTAATGTATCACAAAAGGTGCAACATTTTCCAAGTCAATTTTCTGAGGAGGTGAAGGGCTGAATCCTTAACAGGGTGAAAATGCAGAAACTTGGAAACCTGTGCCAGTGTATTCCAACAGAAGGTCCTCTTCAATATCTGAATTATCCCTGCAATCTATATTTCTTTACTACAGAAGGCGAGTGTAGCAAATCACAGCACATAAGTTATTTCTGTTGGGTTCCTTCTGGAGATTTCTCCATATTGGTGCCAGCAGGGTACACTGGGAAAAGTTTATAAATTTAATCATACATTATAATGCCAAATGAGCCCTCTTCATAAAGGGTGGGCTAAAGGAAGTGAAATTATAGAAATATTTGAGTTTCTTTTACCAGAGAAGAGCCCCTTAACTAAGAACATTTTTTCCCCCCACAGTTGGAAAGCAATCCCTAGCTCAGGACTACATTGTATTTTAGTTCCATGTTCTCACTGAAATCAACTGAGAATGTATCTTACTAAACAAATACTTCTTAAACTCAAGATTATTAAATGCACTGTGTTTCAAGACAGACCAAAAGCACTTTCATAATGATTTGGCCATTGAAACATTTGCTTTCCAAACACTGACCTTAAACGTTGTTAAACTCCAAAATAACAGAATCCAAGATTTTTCTCTGCATGATTACAAAGCTGAATTCCCTTTAAATTATTCACAACAGGAAGAAATATGATTAAATAGTTAATGCTTTTAACATGCTGTGAAAATGTTTTAAGGAAGAATTGAATTCCAAAGGAAAAATCTTCACTGTCTCCTCCACCTCGGGTAGTGTGACATTTACCACTTCCAACAAAATAAACTGGGAAAACTCTAACAGATGTCTAGAAATCATGCACTGCTTACTAATAAGTGAAACGGTTTTTTTTCCTGAAAAAGTTTTGTGGAAGAGTTAAACACTGCCTATTAGTATTACAAGCCTCTCAAGAGAAACATGAATGAAATCTTGCATCTCATTAGAATTTCATCTTTTTCCCAAAGTACTTGGTCCATTTCTTTTGCCTGGTAGTAAAGAAAAAGAACAAGGTCTTTCCCTCAGACTGCAAGTCTTATCTGAATTTTTTATGTGATCTAACTGCTAAGTGTGTGCTCTGGAGGAGCCAGAGTCTCCTGATCTCCTCAGAGGAAGAAGCCCAGGCAACAAATCTGCTCCCTGTCCCTTGCTCTGGGCACCAGGATCTCTTCCCCACATTTCCCATCCCCAAATGTCTTGACCTAAAGCAGTGGTGTCTGATACACCTCAGCAAGGAACAGTTTCAACATAAAAATTCATAGATATTTCACAGAAATTGGCAGGAGGAGAGGGAAGTGTTGAGGATAACGTCACCCTGAGAGAAAGGCTGGGGACAGCAGCAGCCACAGCCTCCCAGAGCTGTTGGGGCTGCTTGGCCTGTTTGGAATGTCAGAGATGTAGCACAGCATGTGTGCACCATGTATGATTCCATTTATGATCAGACAGCTGCTCTGAGAAGTTTGCAGTTTAGGGTTCAATCTGCAAACAGGAGTAGGGGGAAATACAAAATGTGGATCAGAGAAGGACCTTTGTAAACTCCCCCATCACACAAGTTCTGATTTTGGGAAAAGCCAACACGAGTACCTAGAGGGCTATAACTAACCTGGAGAGTCTAAAAATCTACAGAGAAATATTCAATGCCCCTGGAGAATGGGAACATTCAGACTTTCTGGGAAAACAGGTGTGTGGGCAGGCAAAGTGCTGCAATAGTCCTCTTCTGAGAAAGGCATACACCTTCCCCCAAGCACTCAAAGCCACAGTAGCTCCATAATTAGGACCATTAGAAAGGGAACAGACCACTCTCATTCCCTCTGTGATTTCCCTTGAAATGTCATATAACTGAAAGAAATTTCTAAAACTGCAACCATTACCCCCATTTGCCAGGGCCCCACAGGGTGCTGTTTGCTCCTTGGTGCCAGCTTGTTTTGAAGGCTGCTTTAAAAAGGTGACAATATTTGTGTGGCTCTTGAAACCTTGTTTCATCACGACTGGATTTCACACAGCACTGGATCTCCCACCTTCCTGCACACTGCCAAAAGAGAGCAGCCTGTATTTTGCAGCAGTTCTGAATAAATGTGTCTGAGCAGAGCAGAGCAGACATTATCTGGCCTCTCTGGTCAGAGCAGCTCTCCCAGCCACGTCAGCTCTTCAACCCACAGCAGCTGGGAACAGGAAAACTGTTTTATTTCAGCAGGGAGGATATTACAGTCTCTAATACTATTACCCAAAAGAGGTTTACTAGTGGGAATCAACATCTTGTCGTATTTGCAGAGGCTTTTCTCATCCCCTATCTCATTTCCCTCTGGGCTCCCATTAAATTAATATATTAACCCAATGTTGTGTCAGTGGTACTGGAAATAACCTGTGAGTGCAACCTGGTAATGTTATGGTGCATTGCAGGGAACCTTGCTGAGAGTGAAGACCATAATGCTGCCCTTCATTTGGGATAGTTGTGGGGGATCACTGAGCTCACTCAGACTCAGGAGGAAAAAAACTGCAACAGGTTCCAGCCCTGGGACACAGCTATGCCTTCACACAAACAAAAATAAACTTTCTGAATATCATTTGAGTTAAACGTGTGGTCACACATTTGAAAGACAGAAGGGTGAGAACCAGATTAAATGAAAAGCAAAAGCCCAACACAGCTTTGGTGATCCTGAGACAAAAACTTTGGGGTAATGGTGGCATGAGCAGCAAATATTTTTTCTGGCTGATTCCTTCAGTGCAGGGTTGGCTTTTTTTTTTCTCTGAGTAATCTGCAATGGATCAAAGGATCCAGTGGATCAAGCACTAAACAGCTTCTAATTGAAATAACCCTTGGAGATCCTAAATTTTGGAAAAAAGTTTGTCTTGAGACTACACAACTGCTTTACTTATACTCTGCATTTATACAGCAACTCCAAAACACTGTATTTATTAGCAGAATTGTCATATTGGCAGAAGTAACTGGCAAAAGAAACTTTAAATTTTGCTTTGGATGATGCAGATTCTGGATTTGGAAGTTCTAGAGTCTCCAATATTATTTTGAATTGCTTTTACTCTATAGAAAGTCCAGATGCTCCCAGGTTATTACCTTCTTAGTATATGTTAAAGAACAATCTTGTCAATAATTATCCAACCTTAGTAAAAGAGCAGCATAGGACAGGCAGAGTGAAAAGAGAAGGTGTCTTGGCTGAAGTGCTGAGCAGAGACACTGGAGCACTGGACAGCTCTTCACACCATCTCCTGACCCTACAGCCTCCCTTGGGCTCTATGGGCAGTTCCCAGCTCCAAAGGGATGGTGCAACAGGACCTTCAGTTCTAACTGGGGAGTCTGGAGATCCTTCACTGCTTTAGATAATGGATTTCCTCTGCATTTCAGCCAGGACTATAGATCAAAGCTAAGGGTCCACACAGCATCTTATTTAGCCATAATTTTATGATATATCTGCTTTGAGTGTCTGCCTAAGAGGCAGAAGAATACAGTTTACCACACTTTCTGAGCAGCAAAACATGCAGTCTGTGCTTAGACTAAAATCCTTTATTATAATTTTTCCAACATTTTGAGTAGCCTGCCAGGAGATATTTAGAAGAATAATAAATCTTACTGGTGCCAGGGATGTGGGAGAAGGGCTCAGGACTAATGCAAAGATCTGTTTTATGAGTGTCATCTGTTCCTGTTCTGCCAAAGGAAGAATGGCATATTGAAATTACTCTGCTGTAGGCAAAAACAGCAAGGACAGCACATTATCCTCTGTTGGCACCCAAGGAGGAAAAAAAAAAAGAAAAACATGAAAAACACATTGATGCCAGCATTGGGAAATACAGCAGATAACGTGGTGCAAGTTAAAATATTAAGGTACTCAGTTACTGAAGCAGCAAAAATTCCAAGGAGTTGCATACAGTAAAACCTGCTGTTCCTGCCCTTTTTATTTTTTTCCTTGTAGTAGAAAAGATTTTCAGTGGCATTACAGCAAATAAGCACGATATCATGTAAGCAGGAGAGTGGAAGGCACACACTAATAAATGCAAAACAGCTCTCAACTCAATGTCTGCTAATGTAGGCAAAGGATCCTGGCACAGCTGAAGCAACCAACACATATCAGCTGCCCACAGGAGGACATAATGAGCTTGGAGAGAATTTATTGCAAAATTAAAGAGATCTTGCATATCTTGGCAAAGAAATCACCATGAGGGCAGCTATTTCTTTCATGCCATGTGAAAGAACATCTAGAAGATGTGAGCATTTAAACCTGTAATGGGAAGGACAGAATAAAGTTAAGAACAGAGGAATTTTACCTCTTCTGTTTATCAGGTTTTGGTCAGCATGTACAACACCTATATTGGAGATGTTCATTTACAATGAGCAGTCACACATCAGTGACCACTGAGCTCTGGAAAATTTTTTCTGCCTAGGGAGGGTGCTGAGGGCTTTAGATAAAAATCTTAAATGACATCACTGGTAATGGGCTACAGAAACTTAAGGCAGGAAATATGTGAACATAATCTTGAGGTATATATAGATCTATTGCAGAGAGAAGACACTGTTCTTGGTGTGTCTGGCCAGAAAACATAATGAACTTAAACTGCAGCACAAAGGGACCCTTAGAGAAAAGAAAATATTTCTTTTGAGGAATACCAAGTAGGGCTCAAGGGCAGATGTTTCCAAAAAGACTGTGGGAACTTGTACTGGTGATAAAGGCATAGGTGACAAGTCGTGGGACAAAGAACAGATTAAACAACTCCTGAAGTCTCTGGAATGTTTTTGTGTAATTCTGGCACATGTTGCAGTCACCATGATGGGGAAGCTGCAAGATTTGAAAAAGCCCTAGCAAATGGTTCCCATTCCAAGGTGGGGAGTGCATGAGTTCTAGATAACAGTAGATGCTATGGAGTGGAACTCAAAGGAAAGATGTTCCATGTTCCATTGAACAATTAAAACAATTTAGACTCACTGGCTATAAAACAGACAGTTCTTGCAACAAGGTCAAATTGGTCTCCTCACTGAGCACGTTGTGCACACAGAGGTGCCAAGACAGCCAATAATGTTATGCCAAGAACAGAGGATAAACTACAGACTGGCACTCCTGAGACTTCCCCATGATTTTATCTAGGACTTCAGTCTTGTAGTTTTTTTCCCCCACAGAGACCCAGAAAGGCTGAAAGTAACAGATTTTTTTTTTTCCATCTGCAAGATTTAGTACACATATTGACATGTTTTCCCAACTTCAAAAAGGCATAATTTCAGTTTGTAGAACAGGGTTGGGCTGGTTCTTAGGACAACCACATCAAGTGACCCATCAACAGCAGAAACTCATTTTCAAAGACACAGCTTTCAGCACAGCTTTCATCTCCCGAGGAGGAGAAGAAAGAGTTGTCTTTATTTAAAGATCCTAC
Source organism: Chaetops frenatus (assembly GCA_013400775.1). Lineage (NCBI taxonomy): Eukaryota > Metazoa > Chordata > Aves > Passeriformes > Picathartidae > Chaetops > Chaetops frenatus. Next base: position 449,145 of record VZTR01020481.1, read on the forward strand.
ATGCAATGCCAATTACTTCTAAGAATCATCCAGAAAGAATCTCTTCAAACAGAAGTATGGACATACAAGTAGTAATATTTCAGGGGAAATGTACCCTGTTTTTCTCAAGAAACCCTGAAAACTGGACAGCTCCATATATTAATATATTCCAGGGTGTGAAACGCCCCAGATTCACAGGCCACTTTTCCCTGCTCTAATGCTCCACATTCACCACCAGCTGCTTTTTTGTGCACCACAGAAACAGCACTGCAAGTGCTTCTCATGCAAGCTCATTCAGGTTAAAAACAAACAAAAAAGCCTGAAATATCAAGGCTTACATGTAACAAAGTAAGAAAAGGAAACAGCAAAGCATAGACAGGTGTCAGAAAGTTGCACTCTTAAAACAAAAAAAACTCTGTTTTTTAGAATGACAAGTAAGTGATGCTTTCACAGATAGAAATGGGATCAAATCCTCAGGCAATACACTGTAGAAAAGCAGGCACCCTCACTGAACCATTCTCATTAAAACACCCTCCCTCTGCCAATGTAACATTAGGGTTTTTTTAAAAAGGAAAAGAAAAATCAGCTTTCATTTTCAAGTGACCTTTTTAAAAAATCCTTCCTAAAAAAATATTAAAAGCATCATCGAATACAACAACGCCAATTTCTGTGCTGATAAAACCACGGGTTGATTACAAACCTTTGTGTTTCTTCCTGTATTGAGGCAGCATTGTGCAATCATTGCTGAACCGGGATGAAAAGAAACAAAACAAAAACATACAAGCATAAACTCACAACTATCATTATCCAAGCAGGCTAACCAGGCAGAAGCTGGGATATTAGCTGGAATTGTGCAAGGCTGAGAGAGGAAGGGACTGTGGTAGATGAGGAGATAATATCACACAATGTCACCTAGCAAATGGTGAGCACTCTGCAGCCCAACAGCCACGCTCATCTCCAGCAGCAACATAATTATATTTCAAATTAGTTTTCTGCAATGCAAAAGGGGAAATAAGAAAGATCATCTGATGTGATCATGATACAGAAAGAGACCCGAGTAATACATTAGGATTTCTGGCCCATTATTATACACAGAAAATGAGGCTGTACAATTCCAGTTCATTTCTGAAGGTTCAGGGGCATCTTATTAGGAAAAACATATTTACTGTGAGCCTGAAGGACCAGTATTGATTTGACTATAAGTGTCTCTGCTTAGTTCTGACATGGAATCTCTCACTGGTTTGCTTTCAAACTAGTACAGCAAGCCACCATTGCAGTCTTAAACTGCACCAGGGGAAATTTAGGTTGGACATCAGGAAAAAAATTCTTCACTGAAAGAGTGATTGGGCATTGGAATCATGTGCCCAGAAAGGTAGTGAAGTCACCACATCAGGATGTGTTTATATCAGACTGGACGTGGCCCTCAGTGCCACGGTTCAGTTGACGAGGAGGTGTTGGGTCATAGGTTGGACTCGACGACCTCAACCAAAATTTCCAACCTAGTTCATTCTGTGGTTCTGTGATTATGGGTGAGATCTGAAGCAAAGGCATTCAGTAGCTCCATTTCATTTGGACTAAATGGAGGAAGTAGTTATAGAACAGAATAATTGAAGCAGTGATTGGTGATTCATCCACCCGAACAGAAACCTTGAGGAAAGCTAGGAATCAGCCTATATGGACAGGAATGTTTTTCTAGACAATACTGTCAAGACATGTAAGCATGTAGAAAGCAGAAAGAACAGAAACACCTTAAACCTTTTAAGTTCTAACAGAGAGAAACATCCCCAAATTTACGCATTAAGAACAGAACTGGAAAATTTCCCCTGTGAGACCAGAAACAGAGCCTTTGACAAAAGCCCTAATCAAGGAAGGCTTGGCTTCACAGAAAAGTAGTCTTGTTATCTGCTGTCTAATGTGTCTGGAGAAATGGGTCACAAGGTGCTTTCTTTGTGAATAAACTTGATGGCTGCAAAGAAACCCAAGCTGGCTCATCAGTTTCTCCTCCCTGAGGAAACGGTCTGCAAGACTCCAGATGCTGGCTACCTTCTCAGCAATTCTACTGATTTATGCCTCTAGCTGATTTTAGGCCCAGGCATTATGTTCAAGTACCTCACTAATGACAACTGCACGAGATAAAGGAGAAAACTATATTTTAATATAGTTAAGTCTTTTAAAATGTAGAAGTTTTATCTCCCAGGAGCAGGCAGGCACTGGTCCTACTGAGCTCATTGGAAAATCTGCTGCTTCCTGTATGCCCTGGGTCAGAGCTGTGCCTGTGAATCCCATCACACAAACAAGCTTTGCAAAATAACAACACAAGGCTGGCAGCTCAGGGCACCATGAAGCCATGGGGGCAGAAGGCTTTATTTCATTTCATTTCTGAAGACATCATCCTGCCTCCTTCTTTCTGCTTCCATTCTTTTTCTATCTGCCCAGAACCTTTCTGTCCATTCATTCTGCACTCCTCCCATCTATTTCTCTGCTGTCATCTGTCAATATTTTCTTATCCCACCCTCTCATTTTGCTGTCTCTTCTTTTAAAGAGGCAGTAATTCAAGGGTGAAAAGACAAGAAAGAAAAAAGGAAAAGGCACTGAAAAAAAGCTGAAGATTGCTCCCACTGCAGTTTATAACTCATTTCCGTGGCTCCCCCTGAATCTACAACATTTTCTAGCCACCAAGGAGTCACAGTAAAGTATAACCCCTGATTATGGGGTGAGAAAAGCAAGTGGCACAGAAAACTTGGTAATTCTCATCTAAGGGCTGCAACCACCTATTGGCAGCAGGACTGCAGTGACAGAGTCTGTGATTTAGGGTCCTTACCAGAATCTACACTGGTGTTAAACCAACTAATAAAGAGTTGCAACAGAGATGTGCTAATTATATTTTTCCACTTCAGTGTGTACTGAACGGTGTAAACTATCATTTAGTGTCATTATTTTAATGATATATTATGTTGATAATACAATCTGGGTTAATTCCCAAAGTGAAATCTAGGGGAAAAAATGCTTCTCTGATATTTTTAAAATGCAATTTCTTGTTAACCCTAAACCAGAAACTACAATAGTCCCAGCTCCAGGGAAAGCATTAATTTACCAGCAAAGGTAGCAACTATAATTATTGTGGAAACAGTTGGCACAAACCAATTGTCCTCTCTATTATTTTAGTAGAGGAAAAAACCCCAAAAGATAAAACCAGAATTTTGTATAGTAAGGCCCATAATTAAGTGCCTTCTTTTAAGGAATGTCTCATCTTTTGCTAAGAGAGAACAAACAGTCAGCAGTGCATTCAGCACTGGCAGAGAAGGAGAAAATAGATGTATGACTGTCCCAAAGGCATGAGGATATCAAAGTGTAACAAAGTGAAAGCAAAATACATAATTCCAATCACTCATGTTCCCCATCATTTTAAGCAGTATAAGTCACTCCATATGTTAAATAGCATTTCCCCCCACCCTAGCCTATTACCCTGCAATTATCTCTGAAATTCCATCTGAATCAAGAAACAGGTCTTTTCTTACATACTTAAGCAATGACCCCAACCCTGGCTGAGAAGGACAGCTCACCCAGGTATTTATTTACTATTTTACACTGTCAGGTAGCCCTGGATGACTGCAGAAGCAAGGAGCCATCTGTGGCTTCCCTGACCATCAAGTATTTCACCAATTGTCCAAGGACTAGACAAAGTGTTGATTAGCCTATCAGCATCACATTTTCTTCAGGCAAGTAGTTTTACCTACTTTGGTCTTGTGTATTCCTGGTTAATATCGTCATATCTCTCTAAAAGTTTAAAGATTATATGTAAGATTTAAGCTTTTAACATTCTTGAAAGTCACTACAAAAAACCAACCAAAAAAATAAAGCTGTTAAAAGTCTACATGTTTGAATGGTCCTCTAGACATATGTATAATGCCAGGAGTCTGACGTTTTCTTCCCTACCACTCATGACATCAGAAAAGATCCCCCTGAGTAACAGAGGGATCTGCTAGTACAGGCTATGCCAATAACAGAAATGAATGAAGTCTGAGATCTTTGGCATCTTCCTCTGCTTCCTGCAGAGGCAGCTGTGGGAGCACTGATCTGCTGCAGATTGGCAGAATAATCTCTCTGCTGAACCCCACACACCTCTGGTGCCAGCTACTTGTTAACAGAGCCCAAACAGATTCATTCAGTGTTTATCAAACCATGGAAAAACATTGGTTTTCCCCAGAGAGAGGCAGAAGATTTCAAAAGGATCACAAAGCATTGACATTAACCACTGCTGGCACAGCTCTCAGGGACAGAGAATGAGCCTGTGCTGCTGAAGCCACTAATCACTGAGTGCAGGTTCTTGTCCCCAGCCCTGAGGAACAGCTGCTCCCAGCAGTTACACGCAGCCAAAACAGTTTGAAAAACAATGGATTTTAGAAATTCAATACATTGGAGAGTGATTAAGGCATTTCACCATTGCATCAAAGGCAGGGTTTGATTCTCACTTCCAACTGTCATGAGCTGACCAAAGCAAAAATAGAAACTCATCAAGGAAAGAAGCATCCAAATCCCTTCAATTTATCCTGTGCTGTCCTGATTTTACCCAAAATCTACCCCAGCACAGGGAAGATGTGAGAACTTGCAGCTTACACAACCCTGTGTTCTCACAGTGTTGTTGAGTGCTGCTATGGCTATAATTGTGATACACTGAGAATGTTTGCAGCCTCCTGCAGATCTCACACTCACACTTCTGCCCAACTGGTGTGATGTGCTTGTGTTATAACAGCTCGTGTTGTAACCAAAAGCTGTCAGGAATGCTGGTTCAAATGATTTCTCTCCACTGTCCTTTGTTTAGGTCTTTACATCTAGCAGTGAGCAGGGGATGGACACTGTGTGCCATTCACAGCCTGATTCCCTGTTGTGACACCAGGAAAACCATCTCGTGTGTCTCAGCATCCTTGGCTGTCAGTCTGATACACAATGCCTTGCTCACAAGGGAGAGTGATCAGAAGGTTTTGGAAATGAAGGACTAGGTGGGTGGCACCTCTCTACAGACAAATTAACTATGTTAATCAGGTAGAGGTTTATGACAGATTAGGAATTTCGGAAACTTAACGATCTTGGTGATCCTGGTCACACTGCAGAGCAGTCAGCTGTATTCTCCATCAATTTCCTAATGCATGAATAAAAAGAAAATGTTTCCCAGCAGCTGTACTCAGACAGACCAGCAAAGGTTCTTAGTAAAAGATCCTGACTGTAGTATCCAAACCATGCCGAGTTTGGAGAGGAACTAACAAATGAAAACTCTCAAAGTGAGCCATTCCTTTTCCAACTCAAAACACTGCTGGACTTATATGTGTTGCCTGGGGGATAAAGCAGGGAGATTTGTTTGAAGTTCTCTTGATTTATCTGAATTTTTTCTCCACTCAGACTCTTTCACCCCCTTGGGAAGCTTCTGCTCTGTCAGATATGTAATCAAGCCCAAGGGGAAATCAAATGGGCTCGCTTACACAGTCATCAGTGGTCCCTACAAAGCTAAAGGGGCTCATGCTTTCTAAAACTTGTAAGATAAATTGGGAAAAGGTTATAGAATAAAAGAAATAGGGACTGGAGAAAAGTTGGAAGATTTGATTGAAAAGGCCTACTGGAGGTACCCCACTTTTTGCAGCAAACCCAGCAGTCTCTGCTGAGATTTGTTGTAAGACAAGAGCCATGAGATGTGAAAAATTAGTCCTTTGCAAAGTTTTTTCAATCTGCACCACATGCATCACCTGAATGTTCCAGCTGCAGACAAGTCAGTGTCATTTTTTCAACAGTTTCTCTGCAAAGCACTGGGAGAACAGGCACAGCCTATTAGAAAACGCTGACAATAAAACCCTTATCTTTATTAAGATTCAAATCTTGCCCCACCCCACACTTATCAAACCTATTGATTTCAAAGTAAACAAAACCCTCTGTATAGATTGGCTGTATGTGAATCTTGAATTTAATCTAAGTGTGGAGGTACCATGATTTAAGCAATAGAAAACTGAACCACCACAACAGGCTAGGAAATCATATAGAAGAATTTGCATTCAATCAAAATGTATGTTATGTATATTATTTGCTATTTTGTGTCCTTATATTATTTCTGTGAATTAATTTTAACCCCTCATGAATTACACAGCTAAGGAACTGTGAAACATTTGTACATGAAAATCTAGGAAAAAAAGATAATGATGAGTTGATTCGCAATTTGTTTTGGGAAAAAATTGTTATCCACTTGAAGCCATCATTGGAGAAATTGCTTTTCAAATCTATTACATCTCAGGCATACTAAGTACACTCTAATGAGTTCAAAAATGTCTAATGACACTGTTAATTCTAAGGCTAGCTTCAAATCAGGACTTTTTCTTTTCTTCAAAGGAAAACAGGATTATTAAGTGCACTAGGAGAATTTCCTTAACATGATTGATAGGAAGAAAGAGTAATCACCTTTGAAGTGCCACTACGTATAATACCTCTCTAGTGTTCTCTTTCTCCTCCTGACATCCATGAGTAATTGAAAGTAAAGAAGCTGCTTAGTGTGATCAATGAAGCCCAGATGACAGCCTGTTCTACAGCACCTACCAGCACTGCTGGGTGACAACAACGTCATCTTTGATACTTTAGGGTTGACACAGGGCAACACATTTTTGAAGTGCCAGACTCCGGTTTGGCAGGAATCACAGTGCCACGAGCACTAATGGCTTGTGTTAGGTGCTCCTCCCTCAGCACCAAGGGCCTCCAGCTTTGCAGGGAATAATGATGAAAGCCAGGCTGGAAACAGGGCCAGGCACTTGCTGGGCCTGGACTGAGTCTCATAAAACCAGCATTGTGCTGCAGAGAAGGCTCAGTAGCCCAGGTTTGTGGCTGCTGGCTGCCCCTGCCTGCAGCACATCAGAGACATCACCTCTGACACCAAGCAGGGCAGCAGCTCTGGCACTGCCACGAGGCAGGGCACACCAGCAGCAGGTACTGCCATGGCCCCGGCGTGTGACAAACAGAAAGAGATGCATTCTTCTGTTAGCCACAGATTCTGGGAGTTGGAAAATTAGACAAAATTGCTGCTCCCAAGTAGACTGGGGTTGACTCACAGCAGGTTTCTGAGGGAATAAATTATCTAAAAAAATATCTGTTTGGATTGCTTCACAGTTATCCATGTAACACTGTTTTGGTATTAACAGCTTAGATATTGATAATGAATCAAACTATCATTATCTAAGGAAGTAGCAAAAAACCCTCTCTATTTTACTGTTCTTTGCAAGACATCAAGCTAGTCTCAGCTGACTTCCTGAGAAAAATTTCCATAAAAGATAACCTAAAAATCAGGAAAATGCGTACAAATTTAGCTTCTATCCTGAGCACCAGGATAAAAAAATCTGCTACATACAAAGCATCTCTAAAAACATAAAACTAAATGCAATTTTATTGAAGTTTCAACAGCTCAGATGAGTTCTATTGTTTCACAGTCCTAGGCATTGAAATTGGAGGTGGTACACCAAGGTTAAATCACAGTAGTGACACTTTCTTGTGTCAGACACCTGTCAAAGTGTAATAAGAAATCCGTGAAAAGAAATAAGATGTCAAAAGCACATCACAACAGGGTTTTTTCATTTTCATACATCATGATTCATAAGTCACAGAAACTGTATACCTATGAAAAGAAGGTGGCAGCTACATACCAACACTTCTTGTTTGGCAGAAAATTAGACTGGATTGAACTGTAAAGACAGGCCCTGCCCAGCCATGCTTAAGAAAGGCTGTGTATTCCACCCATGGAATAATTTACACAGGGCAGTGAGAAGTGGGCAATTTTTGCTTCACCTGCTAGACCTGGCAAAGGAGCAGAGGTGGCTGCAGTGTGGCCAAATCAACACCCTGACTTCAGCACCCCACAACTGCAGTGCCTGCAGATTCTCCATGGGGTCTCCCTCACCCCTGTTTTCCATGGGCACACACCAGAAACTCAAGGTCCCTTTCCTTTACAAAAAACCCAGTGAGTGTCAGACACACTGACACCAAACAATGAAATTATTTCAGAAAAATCAAAGCCATCAAAACTGAGCCATGCCAACATGCTCAAAAAAATCTTCAGTTAATGCATTTCATAGGAGACCTCTCAAAAGGACTGAGGAAAATGGAGCAATGACAAAGATGGACAGTTTTGAATCTGCAGATGGCCTCACGAGCACAGGAAGGAAAGAGGGGCGGGGGTGTAGTGCTGGTTCCTTTTTGTAAAAAGGGATCTTTAAAATACCTGTTCTTTGAAATTAAAGTGAAGACTTTCACACAGTTGGGCTGTCTGAATATTATTCAAGTTATCAAATGATGCAGTCACAGAGTCACTTGCGTACCATGCACACCTCTGAGCTTGCAAGCCTGCTTTAACAAATTCCAGCTTTACAGCAATAAGCAACCTTCAGTAAATCCCCTTCTCCCTCTTACATTACTTTTATTTGTATGAGACAGCTAATGGAAACAGTGGCCAAAACCATGCACACATCAAGGAGACAAAATATTCATCTCCGTGCAAAGATTTCTTTCCTTTCAGAGTCCAGGAAGCTTTTATCTGGTTTGTTTTTAAATAGCCCTACTCTGCAATATAGGACAGAGCTGCATTTGCTTGAAAGTCTGCTTCTTGAAGCTGATTTCTTTAAAACTGTGAATGATACAGTCTGTTCTGAACTACCTATGCAGAGCTTTGGCAGTAACACTCCTACTGGAAGGAAGGGGAGTCTATAGCTGCAGCTTTGCAAGAAACAAATAACATTTTCCTGTGACTATTGATTGCCATCTATTTTTATGACACATCTGTGACTTTCAGTGACTTACACAAGTGTTCTGCATTAATAATATATCTGCTCCAGTTATTTATATATTTACTTGATAAATTAAAAAATACATACTAATAAAACAAGTGTAAGGTTCTCCAGAGAGGAAAACATTAAATGACTGCTTTTATATGAAAGGCCACAGAGCAACACCCACCAAGAGACCAATTTATTATCTGTACGTACACGTGCAGTCATGTCACATATATCAGTGTATATACATGGCCCCTGCCCTTTCCTCCCTCCCCCTTAGGGGGTTCAGTGACCTGCCAGCTCCTTCCTTGCCAGAAGGGCCAGCAGCTGGGCTCAGCACCACCTGCCCCTTCAGGGGACCCAGAAGATGAGACTCTGGGTCTTAGGCCTGACCTTTACCACAAGCAATGTGGAAGGGACAAAGTTAGCAACAGTGGTCATTTCCCTGAAGCTCTTCATGCCTGTGATATTAGCAGGACTAGAGAGATCTGCCACAGAATAAATATTGCTATTTACTTTTTCTTTTCCTGGCAATTTATAAACATCTAAAAAAAATAATTTTAAAAAAGTATCCCTCAGCTGGATGTGCACACACACAGTCTATAACACTCCAAAGCTGTGCCCTGCTCATTCTTTAATGGTAGCTGCAACTCGTAGAAATATCCCTTAATCAGAGTTATCTTAAAATCATCTTCCCATGCTCTGCACTTTATAATTATTACATGCTAGCCAGAAGGAAATGTTAGATTAACTAGCATCTACAACATATCTTTGAGCAGAGATTTATAGAGAAAAAGTCATTTTAAACTGAAAGATATTCTAATCCATTCTCAAGAGTCCTGCAGAACATAAGTGGAAGTGTAAAGAGAATAGCCAGAACTAGTCATACAGACTGCTAATGTCAAAGATGACGAAAATACAAAGTTGTGTATTCCAGTTCTAGAGGATGAAAGATTCTGCCTCAGCCTGCCAGTTAACCCTGGAAAAAATTCCTCTATCTGCATCTCCCACTGCAGAGAGATTCTTTCTCTCCCCCTCTCTGCTCACATGGATTTTGTTTTTGTAAAAGTACTTTAAAATCTCCTGACCGTTTTGAGCCTGTCTTTGTGAGGCTGGGGATCCACATAATGGGTTGTAATCTGCCAGGAAAGTCCCTTGATCCAGGTCACCACACTGTGCCACCACAGTACAATGGGTGGCACAGAGTGAAGAGCAGGAACCAGGGCAACATCAAGGACAGAAACCATTAAGCTGGGACTAAAAGTGAAACCACAGCCCAGCTGCAATAAATGGGGCACATTTCCTGTAAAACCATGAAGCAAAAGAGTTCAGCAGCTGAACTGCCAAGAGGAAGGAGCAGGAGTCAAAGGCACTGTAGCATTATATGTGTATCTGAGCTGGTTTATACGCTTGTAAAACTGCCCACTTCTTTTCACCTCTAAAATCAGTCTCTTAAGAGAAGCCTTCTCATACTGGGTGACCTCAATAGTCTATTAGGAAATGCTTTCATCCTGTGGAGGTGCCCTTCTTTGCCTACTGGCCATGGAAAAAGCATTGAGGTGCTTTAACTCCACACCCGCTGCCAAACCAGATGAACCTGAGCCTAAACATCCTCCTCCATATGCAGAGAGATGTTTCTGGTGATGCTATGGAAACCAGTGCTTTCCTCTACAGAGACTCAAAGCTGCATTAAATATGTTCTTTTACCAACTTTCCTTCTTTCAATGTTAGGACCATTAGGAAAATGGATGCTGGGAGGTTTTGCTCTTGACCTCAGTTCAAACTCCCTGTGTTTTTCTATTAATCCCAAACAAAGGTAAATGCTAAGGGTAGCTTACAAAACACTAAGGTCTGGGAAAAGAGTGAGGAAAAATGCTTATATTATCACATTGCTACTCCAGTTAAAACAAGGGCCTAGGTTAGATGCTGCACTTAGCATATTATAAATCTGGAAGTTTCAGTTTTAAATCCCAAGGCAAATGCTGTTCAGCCAACCCTTCTCTTTCCAGCCTTTAACAACTGCATCTCATCCTCAGTCCTTGATAACACACAGCTATGCAAAACCAGAAGCTGCTGCAACTCAATCACTGAGTCCTGTCTCAAAAAAAAAACCAGGTATTTAATATAGGACACCTCAAAAATGTATACCAACAAAAGGAGGAGGGGTCATTACTCCTTGGGTCCTTCAGTTTTAGCTTCTGGTTTTGAAATACATCTGCCTTTCTAATTGGATAAGGGTCTGCTGTTATTTTCTTAATTGTTTTACATCTATCTATTCACTCCAAACAGATCAAGATGAGAAAATGGATCACACACCTACAACTTCTGAATAGACAGCACATACCCGAGTATTATTTGCATGCATGCCATGCTGCACTGAAATCAAATGCATGTTCCATGGCATGTAAACTAAATCACTACAACACAAGAAAAAAAGGAGCTAATTAAAATACAAAGGTGAAAGACAAAATAAACAGAACAAGCAATGTGTCAGATGACAGTGTTCTTTAGGTCATTACAAGGAGGCTGCTTCTCCATAGTGCTTGGTAGAAGCACCTATCTCTGATAGAGAAATTTCTATTGTTCTCTGTAAAGGCTTTTGCTTTTATTGACATTAATCTTACTTTTCAAATGGACAATACATGGGTCAAATCCATTTTGGAGAACTCATTTAGCTTTGTCTCAGTGAATGTTACGGGCAGAATAGTCTCATGCTTCATCTTCCAGGAGTGCTGCTCACTGATGCAACAGTTGGATTTCCCCTTTAGTTACTGGGATAAATTGCTTTCAGGAATATTCCTGCTTTTACTGAAAGCACAATTTTTTTTTTTCAATCTTCCTGATTGATAAGAAAAACCTGAAAATGTATCTCAATGCACCTAAAATGTTCCTAAACTAAACCACAAACAATAGTAAGTCCAAGGTTAGTCCTCCTCTTTCCTCTGAATCTCTTTATTAAGTCAATTTTAGAATTTTCAAAGGCAAACCCATGCTTCCGAGAACCTGAAGGCTGTAATTCCCACTAATAAGCCCCTTTCATAATGGCTTAAGAAAAGCTCCCCTTTTGCAAAGGAATCTTCATGTTCCAGCTAAGGATGTTCTGTGGCCAAGACATTTCTCTACCTAACTTGAGTCCCAAACAGCTTCAATATACTTCATGTTCTCTCTTATCTCTAGGGTGCTGCTCAGGAATTACAAATTGACTGCACAGGTAGGTACCTGGAGAGGCTGGTACCTGTCTGTTCTCTCCTTTCTACTGCAGCAGCCCCTTCCCAGCTCACAGCTGTGTCTGGCTCTGAGCACATGGAGCCTAAACCCCAGGTGGGGTCTGTAGGGCTGAGCTCAGGCAGCCCCCAGCCCACTCCCTGCCACACTGGCTGAGGGAAGCTCAGGCTTTTTGCCCGTGTAGATGACTCACAGCCTACACTGCACAATAAAACCTCAGATTTAAAAACATGGGAGTTCATCTTCCCTTGTGTTACCCATGTGCCTGCAGCCAGAGACTAAAGATACAGTTTGTCTCTTAGCTCTTAAATATTTAATCCACACCTTCTACATGATATTCTAGCTTCTAGATACAATCCTGTAAATCACTGAACGTCTGTAAAAAGTTACACTATTCTAGATTTTTTATATTTCCTTCTGTGGCACATCCATATATGATGTGAAGGCTGATTAAGTTATGCCTTTACATATTCTGACAAGGTCTTCCAACAGTGCTCAGGAATATTTCAGGCAAGAGAAAGAAACAGTACTGAAACACAGAAACCTGCCAATTCTCACCCTCTCAGATAATCTACCTCAAGTCCATCCTAAATGCTAAATCCTTCAGAAAAACAGATGCAGGATGTAATAGTGCAAGAGAGATACAGATAGGAAGAAAGAAAAAAAAAAAGTGGGTTTTTTAATCTCCCCCAAAATTTTTTCACTACAAATATGTAATTGAAATTAAATGTCTTTTTCCAAAAGAAAAGCACATTATACTGATAAATTACATAAATTTCTAAAAGACCTTACCCTGAGAAATCTGAGTCATCATTGGTTATGGCTTCTACCAGGACATTGCTGCGTCATTTTGTAAACAATGCTTTGTTGTCACTGCATTTCACCACAGCTGAATAATAAGGGATTTATGAATTGTGGGCAGGATTTTAAGTAGGATTTTTCAGCAGGATTTTAAGTAACACAGGTGCAATTTGCATCTAGGTACCCAGAGAAGGAAGGACAAATGTCCATTTTTCCTTTGATGCATTTAAAATGGAATGCGGTTCTTTGATAATGCAAAAATAAGACAGTGTTCTGAGCAGTACTTCTGCCTATAAAAGATGTGAAGAGAAAGATATGGCTGAGTACTTGACTGCTCAGAAACTTACAGTAATTTCTAGAATAGTCTTCCAGGAAGGGAGTTACCTACCATTTTCTATTGTGAAACAAATTATTAGATGCATTTTCCATGGTTGTTCACTAGAAATGAAGTCCCCTTGCTCCTCAGAATGAAACATTACCTACATGTAGAATTTTAATTTTTGTTTCTACTCTTTTGTCCTTATGTTCAATAGTAAATGCCCCGATTGCTAAATGAAACTAGAACTAGATGATCTTTAAAGTCTCTTCCAGCCCAAGACTTTCTAGGATTCTATGAATATGTAACTAAGCTCCTTGGGCAGCTTTGAAGAAACTTTTACTAATGTTAGTAGTCAGAACTTTTTTCTACCTTTATAACATCCTGTAATAGGTTTTCAGGATAAGTTTGTTTATTAATTGAATCTGTCATAGCAGGAACGCAAAGAGCATTCAGATTAGGCCAGGCTGGATGTAGCTTTGAACAACCTGATCTAGCGGAAGGTGTCCCTGCCCATGGCAGAGGATTGTAACAAGATCTTTAGGGTCCCTTCCAACCCAAACTATTCTACGATTCTGTGATTCTATTTTACAAAAGGACAGAAAAGCCAGTATAGTACTGGTTTTGCACAGCCTGGTTTTTGGTAGCAGGGGGACCACAGAGGTGCCTTCTGTGAGAAGCTGCTGGAAGCTTCCACCGTGTCCAGCAGAGCCAAACCCTGATGGCTCTGAAGATGGACAGGCT
>VZTR01020481.1:463457-600739 GCA_013400775.1 Chaetops frenatus
CTCCTCTCCCAGGGCAGCAGAAGAAAACCCCCATGTCCTGTGTCCCTGCGCTGTCGGTGGGAAGGAGGGAGGGGCTGGGGGAAGAAAAGGTGTTTTAGGAGCTTATTTTACTTCTCATTGTCCTCCCCTGAATTTGTTAGTAATAAATTCAGTTTGCAACTTAAATTGAGCCCGTTTTGCCCTTGGAGTGTTTTCTGCCGGTCCTTATCTCAACTCATGAACCCTTTGTTATATCTTTTCCTCTCCTGTGCCCAGCTGTGGCAGGGGAGGGTGAGCGAGTGGCATTGGGCTGGTATCACACCAGGACACACCTGCTGGCTCTGGAAGGGAGAACAGAATAATCCCCATTTCACATTCTCTGTATCCACTGGACCACTTCAGGTCACACAAGTTTGCTGTCACATGTTGAAGGAACTACTCAGAAGTATCAAGGTACTAGAGAGCCGGTGAGAACAGGATGGGTTCTAAGATAGGATTAAAAATGCCAGGTATAGGTTACTTTCACTTATTTCAGCTCTCCTAGAGGGGATCTACTGTCTCAAAGTCCTAAAATTAAAAAGTCAGCAAAAGGATGTGCTGAAGCCCAGATGTTAATTGCACAGACTCACTGGATTAGAACTGCAGATAATTAATTGTCAAATTTTAATACATGCTGAACTAAATGGATGATAAGATTTGCAGTAGGTAGTTCTGAGGTCCAGAAGGGGAAGATTATTTCTCAAAATGTGAGAGCCCTAGAGGCCTAAGTCATCTAAAATGTCTGATTTCAGGAACTTAGAGAAGCTTGGGAGACCAGTGGAAGGGCAAAGTGAGTAGCTGTGACACTTGAGTGCAGCAACTCGAGGGAGCTTATGTGCTGCTAAATTCCTTTTGCTGAGAAGGAAGCAACTTCTCAGCTTTTAGAAATTGGGAGTAATTGTTAGCTCTGTTTCCTATAAGGTCAGTTATATACAAAATGCTCTGTTAGATTTTACATTTAAATAACCAACCAACAAACAAACAAACAAAAACCACAACAAAAAAACCCCAAACAAAACTACAGCATTTGCTGTTATGATACCATAATCTCATCATCCCAGTTGTCAGGAATTCACTTTGTCAGTTAAAACTTAGAGTAAAATGACAGTAGAACTAAGGTATAAACCTTTTAAAGGGAGAAATACCTACCTCTATGAGGACATTTTTATCTGGAAAGTACATGAGGTTAAAACAACAAGACTAACACAGAGAGGAATTATTTTAACACTTGTGCAATAGAATATGTGAAAGACTTCAGCTCTGATAAAAGCTACACTGTACTTAATGTTGCCTGCTCCTTAAAATCCTAATTGAAAAGGAAGAGCAAAAGTAAATTGCGGCACAGGCTTTAAGACACACGTAGTCTAGAACAGATCAGGGAATTGACCCTCAGCCTCAAGTCCCCTGCTTGGTTTATTAACCTCACCACTGCTTTCTAACTCCATGCACGAGAGCACTGCCCCATTCCAAGTTGCCTTCCTGGTGTCTTCACTGACTTAGACAGAATAAGACTTTTTAATTTTTTTCTTTCCAGAAATGTGCTATGGAGACTCTCAGGCTGAAAGTCACAGGTGTCTGCCATGTGTTCCTAGGGTTTTATTAGGAACCATGACTGAGAGGTATAATTTGAAACTACTCTTATACTGCTAAGGCCAGATTTATTTTCCTGCAACAGGTGACCCAAGGAAAGTAATTTCCTGTTTGATGAGACACCTAAATGATGTTTAGCTGCGGGTATCAGAAAAACATGCCCTACAATTAGATTTTTAAAATGTTGAGCTTATTTTGGCTGGTGCCTGATACCTTTTGAATTTCACTTCTTCCTTTGCAGCTCCTTTTCAAGGAAGTTTTAGAGTGTCTGGTTTGAAGGTTCCTGACCTGGAGGTCATCTTTGATATCAGCCCAGCTTTTGATTACCAGTTTAGCTACATAACAAAAACTTCTACATCTGCAGAGGATAGTAAGTAAAGCTACAACCAAGGCTGTCTCGGGAGGGTGCTAGGCTGTCATTCATGCTTTCATTACATCTCAGCTGGATTATCGAAACACATTGTTCACATGCCTTCCAGAGCAGGCACTTCACAAACTGCAACACAGCAAAAATATTGAAGCTGGAGGGATAAGTAGCAGTCAGTGAGCACAACCCACTGCACCCATGCTGAGAGCTTAACAAGAACCTCAGGCAAGGCAGTGAACTGCAGTTCTTGTCTCCCAATCCCACCTCTAATAATAGTCCTCCACACCTGCACCAGCGGCGAGCCCAAGAAATAGATTTGGCCCCTCTGGGTGTTATTTGGTTATTAATGACAGGGCAGAGAGAGGCTCAGGACTTGTTGAGCACTGTGTGGTGTTTTACACATCAGAACATTGATTTCCCCTACCCTGGGAAAAAGCAGATTTGCTTTCACGCCCTCCCAGAGCCCAAGGATCCTCATGTAAAATTCAGCCAACAGACCCACACTTCATTTGCTCAAACCTATTTATTTTTCCAAAAGGAAAATATTCAAGACTGGCCAGGCTTTCTCAATTCCCCTAGACATCACCCAATTCGCCCATGTAAATCCCAACTGTCTAGTTTTGAACTGGAATAATTTTTTAAAAATTTAGAATTTCACCACTTTGATAGTAAACAGAACATTTTTTTTTATGTGAGAAATTTTACTAAGAAGATGCTTAACACATTACTCAGTTGAGGCGTTAAAGTACAGACCAGATGATTTGCTGTATTAGCAGAGGGCTGCAGTGATTCCTCCCTCCAGTCTGCCTAGAAATACAACTAAATGATACCAAAGACTCTTGGAGAACAAAAATTAAGACAGCCCAACTCTGACTACCACCAAGACTTGTCTATTAACAGAATCATGAGAGCTAATTATCCAGAATGTATCTTTAAGACAGATTTTGAGTTGAGTCATAACTCACTGAGCATAACACTACAACCTTGGGATACTTTTAAACATGGACTAAATATATTATTCATCTGCATGTATTCACAGTGGTATCTCAATATCTCTTCCATTTAAGTACTACCTCAGCTTTCATTGTATAGTTTGTTAATTCTGTGATTCTCCTACTTATGAAGGGCATTCAGAAGTTTTCTGTATTTTGTAATGTATTGGTATAATTACAAAATCTCATTAAGGACTTTATTATTGATTTACTGGTTTTCTATTCATTAAATTTCACTGTAAAAAGGATTATTACTTTTAAAATCAGCATGCTTGAACACAAATGGAATTATCGTAAGAGAAACAACATAAAATGGGGCTATTAATATTAAAACAGCTATACTTTGAAGATTATTCATTTAATAAATCTTTGTGATATTAGCAAGATTGATGAGCAGTAGTACAAATGAGGGGAACATGGGCGAGATGATCATTTATTATCATTACAGAGATATAAAGTATGATTCAGTGTTTCATAATGGATGTTAAATTTGATTTAACATATGGCTGACTCATTCTCTGAAAACTATTCTTAAAGACATAAACTCATTGAAAAGTCAAATCCATTGTCTTAATAATACAAATGAATTATCTTTTGATAAGAAAATAAGTACCATGTCCTCAGACAAATCAGGCAGGTTGTGGTGGAGCTCTGCGCCAGCAGTACAGAAAACACACACCTGCAGACACAAACAACACCTCGAGTGTGCCCAGGCAGGTGGGAACGGAAAATAAGCACCTCCTTTTGCACACCCACAGACCATTTGTGCTGTGCATGCTGCCCAACATTGCTTTCACCTGTGCAACAGACCAAGGCAACAGCACATCTGATTGGGAACAGGGGCAAGGCTTCCAAGGGATGTCACAGGAGATTCCCTGAAAACAGCTTTAAACCCCATTCAAGAGTTACCTTGAAGTTCTTGGTAAGTACAGAGCAGGGCCTCTGAGACAGGACTGTTTGTTTCTAAGTTAGAACATCTGCACAATTCAGATATTACAAACTCCATGCCAATGCTTAGGAACAGAATTTTGTTACCTTGTTGACACTATTTATTCAAATATAATCAAATAAACTGGACAATTAATTGCCTGATCGTGTAAGAAATACTGCTGTTTCAAACACCCAATCAAATTAAAATACACATTTAAGAAACAAGACAGCCTAAATGAGGCACTAGTATTTCTGCTAAATCAAGCCCTGATACCTGCTCAGAAAATATCTGAAAGAGCTACTATCCAAATTAAATGTGGAGTCACAGAAAGTTCTGTGTCATGGTGATGTTTCTGCTTTGCACTCCTGACCACAAAAACCTCTGCAAATTCTGTAGATCCATCATTATTTTGCACCAAACCAAGAGCAATGTAAATATCTTGTCCCCTGCCCTGCCTCTATATGAACAGGGCACAGATGAGGCTGAATGAACACCACGTCCTTGGTACATTTACCAATGCTATTGTGTGCATTTTCCACAGAGGGCACTTCTGCTACCTCTTTCTTTGCCTTTAGTTATCAGCAGTATTTTTTGTTTAATTAGGAAAATAATTGAATCAATACCTCACCACCTCACTGTTCCTCTCCCCTGAGATGCAGCACTAACAAGATATATTCATATATTTATTCATTCATCATGCTATTGTGATAGCCTAATCCTTGCTGCAGTAGCACCAGCACAAGTCCCAGCAGTATGGATTACTAGAATGTTTAGTGTTCTGGACTACCCAGGTTCCTGCTTAGAAATCATCCTTATAAACAGACTCCAGTAAAGGTCTGGAGTAAAGTAATTTCCTACCTCCTCGGACTTTTACTTGGTTTTGCACCCTGTCGTGTGCTTCAACTAATCCAGACCTGCTCTTAATGGAAAAGGGTTGCTGAGCTGCCCCCTTTGCATAGAACACTTTACATGTCCAAAGGAAAAGCTCTGCCCTGTTCTAAGAAACCACAGAGCCCACTGTGGAACCTGCTGCAGGATCTGGCCTTTCACAACTGACATATTTCCTATGCATAAATCTTCCCAAGCACCATCTCATTTAAGCGAAATGTGACAGACTTGAATGTACAGAAGAGAAACAGAGTAATAGAGTCTTTATTCTTTGAATATTATAATAACGTAATCATCTGCTAAAATGCCCTATTCACTATCTCTACTCAGCCATTTGTTTATTTAGGTAGGAATTGACTCTGCACATCAACTTCACATGCATATCAGACTTGCCATACTTTGCCTGCCTCACCTTTTCTCCATCTCTTCTGAGAATTTACTTTCACTTATGTAGCACTACCTAGGTAAACTTCCCAGTTGCTAAATGCACTTAAGTAGTATGAGAAGAAAATTGTGACAGGATGAAAAGGCTTCAGAACAGTTGGCAGTGGATGGATATGCAGAAAGTCTACTGAGGTAGAGATGAATTGTGATAGGAAAATTCTAGTCTCAACATAGGTTTTAACTCACTCTTCTTTCTAATTTTACAGACTGACAATAGATTCAAAAGCTCCCAGGAGAAAGTGAGCATGTTGAAATGTAGGAGGTCTGGTACAAAAATGAGCAATGGTCGCTAAGTGAAATCTTTTGACATATTCTCTTTTTGTTTGCTGCAGCGACTTTCTCTACTGCTGGTAATTGACTTCTGCTTGTTTACAACTGAAGGATAACATTCATGTTAGAATATACAAGTGAGAACTGCTTACTGCAGGTGATTAAATGTCACAGAAAGATAAGGTTGTAGGATAGTTGTGAAAGCTGTTAATTGCAAATATACTCCAGCATTAGCAGCGCTGTCTCTCTTTCACTCTCCTTAGCGAATCATAGCTGCCAGAGGATATTCTCATGCCCTTTGCATGTTCACATGAGGCATGGAGATATTTTACTAAGTCTTTGCTGGAATACCCATTGATTCACAGTCAGTGCAGTTTCTCACAGGTGAATACACTATACAAAAGTAAATCACTGAATACTCAGTGAAGTGCTGGGGAGACAAAATTAAGAAAAAAAATCTTTAATTGCTTTTTCTTAGTTTGCAATTAATCAAAATTATGTCTCTTCACATAATAACTTAGCAGGTATTTGGAAAAATATTACATTTTAATCAGACACATATCCATGTTGGGTAAATTAATCAATGGTGAAATAGCAGTCTAAATAGCAGTATTTTCCTAAGTGTACGAAAGTAGTGAACATAACCACAAGATTTGCACTAAATGACAAGTTGTTGCTTATTAAAAGACCAAAAAGATCTGCAAACTGTGCTTCAGGCACGCTGTGTCCCAGCATCATTCCTTCCAGTACTGGACCAATCCCAGGTCATACCTGCCACTAGCATCTCTTTGTTAAAGAAAGCATGTTCTGCAAGGCTTGCAGTGTTTCTCTGTACATATCCACCCTTACAGATACAAGTCCTCCTCCTGCTTATTTGACTTCACTTCTTCTGTTTTATTATTGCCATTAGTATAGTTGGTTTAATATATCTTTTCTTTCTTTCTTTCAATTTCAGTCTTATTCCATCTCTTTGAGCATCTCTATACGGAACGGGTGTCATGTGAATATTTGAAGTGAAAAAGACAGTGTTTAGAATGTTTGGAAATTCAAATAATGTTAATCAGTCTTTGATGCTCATCTTCCTTGGCCAAGTCATCATAGACTTCTTAATTAGCATTCCGTTCTTTTACACCCACTGTAACTTTTTTCTACTTCTTGTGGTGTCATAAATCTTTCTCTATATCTATTTAACATATATATGGATCTAGACAGATACTTATATGAAATTAAAAATAACAAAATTCAAAATTTAATTTAAATTATCTGATTATTTTTACAAGTTTTTGAAAAAAAAAAACAACCCAAACCAGTAAGTAGCTGGAACACGTCAAATACCAAGGACACCAAGTCTATAATTTTGAAAACTGCTTTCTCCTATTGTCCCTTTAGTGGGGCTACCTTAACCTCCTGGCACACCCAGTCCTCAGCAGACTTAAGCACCCTTGATTTGTGGGACCTCTTGTTTTTAAGGATGCTCAGGGCTGTCATTTTGGGTGAAGAGCTGAGCACATTTCTGCCACTGTAAAGTACTACCAGACGATGAAAATGATCCCAGCCCCAAGAACATGAAGTACTGAGGTCTGAAAACATTAGACATACATATTGTTAATTGTATCTTTTCCTCCTCACAAGCCCTAGCTCCTAAAAAGTCTCTCCAAATAGGAGGTGAGGATGTAAATGAGAGAAAGCTTTTTCTATGGAGAGCCATGTTTTATCTGCACTTTTTCATTCTCTCCCAGCCAAGCTTTAATGCCATGTAGATGACTTTCACAATATATGGCTTGTCTGTTCTTTTTTCTTCTTGGGCTCTGAACACCGATGCTATTGTTGAGCACTCAAAGGCTCTTTGTAGCCCAAAATAGCTGAACCAAAGCCTTTGCCGTATTCAGTCCTTTTACCCAGAACCTGATTCTTATTCTGTGGAGTAGTGATGAGTCTTTTAAACCCTGCATGCTTTTGCAGGCATTTAAGGTTCAAAAGTCCCTGATGTCTAGCTAATCAATACTTTAGGAAGATCTTGTGTAACGCTCATTAAAGTCTAATGCACTGTATTTCTTCAGCTCCTCTGTGCTCCATGCTCAGAATACCCTGCAGCTTCTCTCCAGCTAAATGGCCTTTGAGTTCCTCACACACCTTGTTGAGGTGTTTTCCTGCCCATTTTTCAGTGATACAGCTTAATGTCTGAGATAAATCTTTTGTCCTGAATCCTCCCTCTCCTACAGACAATCCTTCAAGGAGTGGTGAGGAGAACCAACTTCTCAAGTGTTAATTCTAGGAGCTGCTGGCTGTGCTTTTTGCTCTACAGTGAAAAAACCTGCAGGCTGCTGAGCACACAGCAGGACACCCTCACACATTCCAGTCCACACAGATAAATGGTTGATGTCTTTGAATGAGTTATTTTCTCCATCTTGCTCTTTGAACTCTTCTGTGGGCAAAGCTGATGGTGGCTACATTGCCTGCTCTTCTGTCTGCTGCCTCCAACACCAGATAAAGAGTTCAGGTGATGTTAGCCCAAACAATGCTAAGTGTCATTTAACCTCTAATCAAGCCTTATCTCTTTGGGAGGGCTAGAATTAGCTATGCTAGCTTATGCATTGCTTATTTACTATTTCTGGCCTATTTAAAGTGTTGAAGTTGTCCACACATGCAGATGCCAGCCATCTGCTAAGGCAAATACGTGCTAGATACCTACTCAGGACCCCAGCTCAGCCCAGATTAACTTCTCCTACCCTGAACCTGAGCTGCCTGCAGCTGGACCAAGGCTATTTAGCAAACTTTTCCTTCAGCAGTAGTGAACCAGACAGACCTACCAGCAATAGCCACGCTGGGGACAAGGAGGGGCTGCCACAGAGAAGCGTTATAGTACAGAGGTGCTGCTTGGGCACTGTTTGGCAGCTCACTGGCTCCTGACTAGAGTAACAGAGCAACCCTTCACATTGCCCAAGAGAATATTAAATAGTACAGCAAAGAAATTCCCTCCTGGCTGTAAACTCAACCAATCTTTCATTTCACCATGTTGGGGTGACATTCAAACGAACATGCTGTTTACATTTTCTCCTTCCTTCCCTTCTCCATGGCTACATTTCTATTGCTCAAATGACATCATCTTAGTGAAAGTAAACAACACCAGAGAGAACACAAAGAATTTTGGAAAACAAATTTATATCCTGCTAAGTAGGAAAGGCTTATATAAAGACCAAAGCATGGCTAATAGTTGTTTAGGCAAGTCTAGATCTCCTAGTTTTATACACAAATATGGGTGGCTCTCTCCAAGCCAAAAAGCCAAGGCAGTGTTTAACCTGAGCCTATGTGCTTGTTTTATAATAAGCTGGGATGTACCAAGTAATCTAAACTACAAGCTACTGTCACTCTCATTTGTAGCTGTGATGTTTAAAATAGCAGTTCAGAAGATAAATATATCTTTGCCACCGTATCTGGGAAGCACTGTAAAATGACCACCCGCCAATCTCAAATCAGAGCTCCTGACAAGTGAAAATCATGTCTATTTTACCAGCATAATTTTACATTCAATTGATTTTTTAAAAGTAGATTTTACAGAAATCAAACTGGAATATAATCAGGCAGGTAAGAGCTTCACAACATAAGCCTGGCTGCTTCTTGGTGTGTAAAGACACTTAATTAAAAGACTAGATGAGAACTACAGTTCAGAACCAAACACTTCTATTTTCAGATAGTGAGTTCACATGCCACCCCACGAGCCTGGCAGAACCTCCATTTGATAAGGAAGTCTTGGTTTTGGGAACATGAAATACATAAATGCAGTCTATACTCCCACACACATCCAAAGCATTTCCCCAAAGGGAGCAGAATTACCTCCATTCCATGTAATATGTTTTTGCATTCTCTTCCTCTGAAAGATATTAATAAACTGATGTGACAAATTCTCAGAGGGGAACAACACTTGTTTTGCTAAAGATGCCTTACTACTCTGAAATGCTCTGATTAAGCCAGGCCGAAACCAATGCTGAAAGGAAGCACCCCCACAAAAAGGTCAATTAGAATCACACAGCAACACTGCTGGCCTTGGCACAGGACACAGTTTTCTAATGGCAACAGCTACTGCAAGGAGACACTGCCTTTAGACACTGTCAGACCCAGGCTAGTCAGAACTAGCCATTTCAGCAAATTAAAACACAGTTCTGCTCTGGTCTGACTGGCATTTCCAGAGCAAATTTGCTCAATCTTCCTGCAAACTCAACCTCAGGCCTGTGAAAGTCAAGTTGTGCTCTGTCTGGCTCCCACTGCAGAGGAGGCTGCAGCAGCAAGATTCTCCTGACCAAATCCTGCCCTCAGTTACCCCTGGGCAATCCTGGCTCTGGGAGTTTAACTGGAATATGAAGCAAGTACAAATGTGAGAAAGGCAATACATGTGGCTCAGCATGTACACAAGACTGGTTTGTTGGCAGAGACATTCTCAGGTGATTTTTCTGACCTAACTTTAAAGCATCTCAGTAGCTATTTGTAGTAAACAGAGGAAAAAACCACTGCAGTTTGAAAAGAGAGTATAAGTAAGGTATTTTAGATGAAGTCCATTCCAAGCTCCTCTGGGAACATATTTGAACACTTTTACTCGTGCCTGTGAACACTGATAAAAGGGTCCATCAGTTTTCCCAGTTCTCAGCACAGGGGAGCTTACTGTGCCCTAAAGTGTTCACGGTGCTGATTCCCTGTTCGGTGACACAGGAACAAATAGGGTGCTTTAATTCCCCTTCAGGCTTTATTTTCATTTCAGAACATCTTAGTCAGAAGACTCCTAGTGTTCATGGAAGCAACAGATGCCAATTGTTCGATTTATTTCCTCCTAAATTAGGTCTGTCCATCCTACTGCAGTCCAGTGTCAGGTGGACTGGGTACACCAAATGTGCAACCTATATAGCAAGTTCCCAACCATTTTTTGGTTTCAGCTTGGGAGAATTACAATGATTTCCTAAACTAATGCTCAGGAAAGAAATGCTTAGACCTGATTTTATTTTCTTCTAGGGGATGAAGCACAATAAAACCTAATAATTTCTGAGTGCTTTGGAAATAATTGCTCTTTTATTTAGATGATGCTTCTTGCTCTCAGTCTGAGGGAGGTAAATCCAAAGCAACTACTTGAAATCAGTGGAAAAACCTCTTCAATTTGACCCTTTGTTTTCATAAGCTTATATAAAAAATACTTGACTAGAAAAAGCTACAAATTATAAATAACAATAAACTACAATTTTAGTTTGACTGAGAGGAAAAAATTACCTTAATTTTACCTTACAGAATAAAAAATTAAGTTTTTCCAAATAATGCCAAAAGTTAATGGAACTGTGCAGCAACAATTGCAGTAGGAGCAGCAGAACAAGCATGGCCTCCGTCCTGGGCACAGACACGAGCGTTTTGCAAAAGTCAAATCACCAGCTTCCCACACAGCTCTGCAGGATGCACACTGCCCCCCAAATAACAGAGAGCTTCCCAACACCTTATAGAGCAAAGAATTCTATTTTCCATGACAGAAGTAGTATCCTGTTACCAGCCAGGTGAACTAATCCCAGGCTCTCCTTTCAATAGGATCCTACCCATATCCATTTGTTCGTTATAATGCTGAGCTTTTCCCTCACCTATTTCCATGACCTTCACATTTCCATGAGACAAGACTAAGCACTATCATCCTATCCAATTTCAATTATTGCACTGATGTTTTGTTTCTCAAAGCTGTCAAATTCAGTGTGATTCCACTCTCACAGAAAGTAGTAAGAATGTGATTATCACTGGGAGAAAAGTTTTGAACCTTCTGCAAAAAATAGCAATAATAATGAAATAAGCTTTCCCAAAGATGCCATATATCACCTTTGCTTAATATTTTTGTCAGTTCCACTTAAAAAAATTAATGCCTTGGGAAAAAATAATTGAAAGTGTCTTTCTGGAGTACTGTAAGCACCCCCTTGGGGTGTTTATTATTCTAACAATTTCCCATTTTAAAATACACAGGTACTAACAACCAGCAAATTATTACATTTCCTTTAAATGAACTGAAACAACAAAGATAATTAACTAAGAACATAAGCCTGCTTTCCATATGGTAATACACATCCCAAGGGCAAAGCACTTCTCTTTTAAGAGATTCCCCATAGAATTCTTCTCCACCTTGTAAGGGTAATTAACAACTGCAAAATACAACTGAACTTGCTTAATGTCACAATATTCTGCAAAGCATTATTTTTTCATGGGTGAATATGATCTGTAAAAAAGAGCACAGGATCTTGGAACAATAGGGCATTTTCTGTCATGGAGAATGCTGATGTAACTGGCAGTGTGATTTAAACTCTGAAAAGGTGGTTAGAGCAATGTCTACATGGAAGGTTATGTCAAAAAGAAGGCTAAAACGGGAAGCATGGTTTCCCACTTAACTAAGTGGTAGTTTATGATATCTCCTGTGAACAACAATTTTGTGGGAAAAAAAAGAAAGGAACACATTGGCTAATAGGTATCTAATGTGTTAAAAATCAGGTTAGATAAGGAAAACTGTAGTTTTGTTATGATTTTATTAGTTGAAGCAAACAGGACACAGAATACTAATGCTTTCTTAGCATGCATGGTGCATATTAAAATTCAAAAGTATCTTGTCTACACTACAATTTCAAGCTTGAAAGGTGTACTAGGCAACAAGCTTATCCTTACTAGGAATTTTACAAGTAAGAATGGGGTAAGTGGAATGAAATTAAAACTTAAAACGTAAAACCGGGGTAAGCACAAGGGAGCAGGAAATGTAAAGAGACATCTTTGGATTGTCCAGGTCTGAGGTCCCTGACACAAGAACAACATGGACCTGTTGGAATGAATCCAGAGAAGAACCACTAAGCTCCTCACAGGGCTGAAGAAGTTCAGCTATGGAGGCAGGCTAAGAGAGTTGGGGCTGTCCATCCTGGAGAAGAGAAGGCTTTGGGGAAACCTTGAGGTCCCTTCTAGTACCTAAAAGGGTTCCAGAAGACCTGGAGAGGGACCTTCCACAAAGGCATGTATTGCTGAAAACAGAAGGAAGGTAGATTTAGCTTAGATATTAGGAAGAAATCCTTTCCTGTGAGGACAGTGAGGCACTGACACAGGTTGCAGGCAGACCATGCAGTGATGAGTAACCCAACTCTGGTTAGTGGTCAGGTTTTCATTTTGTATTATATGGCTTCAGTGAGGGATTTGACACCTTACTATTGGTGCAATGTGGACCAGTTTAAATGCAAGAACGTTTTACATGGTAGAAATCACTGAGCTGGAAGAAAGTGAATGATTGGCACAGGGCAGAAGCACTTCTTGCTTCAAGGCTCTGGCCCATCGTTTGCTGGAAAATGTGTTTTATTAAATGCCATTCACACTTCCCAGATAAGTCACTGAGGGATATACCAGATTCTTTCCCAAATACTACTTGATACTCAGGGCTGATCACTGATGCGAACACAACATCTCTTTTCATGTTCCTAAACACTGACGTGAACACATCTCCCAACACACCAAATGTTTATAAGGCTAAAAGAGAGAAAGATATCAACCCTTTGGACAGAGAAAGGGCAGAAGAAACTGGGTTTATTTAAATACACATATCAGATACTTAGAGCTCAGGAAAACCCCAACTGGGTGCCACTTGCCCTGTTATTGTTTTTACTGTTACAGCAAGTTTTACTTAACTGTAATTTCAGTCAATCAAATAAGCGTTACCAGCAGACAGGATGCAAAAGGGTAATAAGGTGTACTGGGTAGCAGTGGTATTCCAAGAGTCCTCACTGTGGCTTCTGCTCCACTTCTGTAAAATACCCCTGTCTAAGCTACCCATGCAGAGCAGGGGGCAGGGTCAGGGCCAAACTTTGCAGGTGACTTTGAAGGCCAAAGGAGCAAACAGAAGCTGACTTGGGCACAGGTTTGGCTATAGATGCACACAGATGCATTTAGTCAAACTAAGGCCCCTTGTTTGACTCAGCTGATATTTGTCAGATGTGAC
Organism: Chaetops frenatus; assembly: GCA_013400775.1. Taxonomy (NCBI): domain Eukaryota; kingdom Metazoa; phylum Chordata; class Aves; order Passeriformes; family Picathartidae; genus Chaetops; species Chaetops frenatus. The sequence goes on from VZTR01020481.1 coordinate 476,936, forward strand.
AGCTAAACACTGATATTGTCCACAGCAGGGGCTACTTTTCACTTCTGCTGTACATGTCAAAGAAAATAAGCATACTCCAGTGACACCCAGTAATCATGCAGATTATCAACATGAAAATTCTACTGTATTCAGGGACTATACAGCTTTTAATGTTTTCCAGATTAGTTTCCTTCAATCATACAAAACATATTAAATAATTTCTTAAAAAAGTTCATGGGCTGAGATCACCCTTCAAGAATAGCAAAGTGCTCTTACATCAAAGTCCCCTCACACTGATCATTTAACTTACGTAGTACCTACAGCAATTGACAAAGTAGAGTTACCATTAAAGCTGTAAAAATCAAGGATGTTACTACTGCAAGTCTATCCATCACCAGCACTTATTTCAAACAGCTTTTTCTGCAGCTTAGGCTTGTAAAAAATTTCTCCAATCAGGCACTGCACAGGTTCCAGAATGATATGCAATAGCATAGCTCTAACACCTATCATGCTTTACTGCCCAGTTTAAAAAAATAATGTGAAGATACCACCAACTAACTAAGCCTTGTTGAGTTCTTTTGTCTGTATCATCTACATTACTGTTTTAATCTCCCTTTTTTTTCCCTTGTATCAAAACCAATAACAAACTGTATGCCCACATACACATTATCAAGAAGACTCACTACTAACCCTAATATATTATACTAATTATTTTCTACAAAAGAGTACATTATACTTGATAATAACCACCAGAAGATCATTATAAATTCTATTTACAAACAGTAGAGGCAAAAAATAAATATTCACAACACAAAGATAGCTTTACCTGAAGCGTAGCTCAGGTGGTGAAGTGAAAGACCACCAGTGTTTTCAGGCTCAGTAAGTGCAGTACATGCCTTGTTGCAGACATGGTCACACAAAAAGCTAACTATCAGTTAATATCCAAGTGAAAATTACAATAACACCTCTGCTCAGCTGAAGGTTCTGACTCCTGACAGCTGCTCCATGGGATTTGCCACAGGTCAGAGAGCACCACCTCCAGGTGAGCCCTGGCCCCCACATACAAGGTCCCCCCACAGCCCTCCTGCTGTGAGGGGGCTGTGGCAGATGCATCTCCTGGCCTGCAATTTCCCATCCTGCACAATGGTACCACCTGCCTTGAGTACCAGCATGTGCTACAACCCCCCTCAAAATCTCCATAAGAGCAAAGGCCACAGGCAGAGACATTCAGCTGTTAGAGAGTGTCCACAGGAGAGCCACGAGGATGGCTCCTGTTCTCAGGCCCTTTCAGTGTTCATCCCTCCTGCACCCACCAGAGCTCTGAGCAGGGCCAGCACCTCCCCACAGCCACTTCTTTCCCCCTGGGGCTGCTCCAGCCCCACCAGACACCCGGAATCTCTGGGGAAGCTGAGCCTCCAGCTATGGCTGCAGGGAGACAGTCAGGGCCAAGGAGCCCAGCCAGGCATCAGGGCAGCCCTACAACACTGAGATCTTACAGTCACTCCAGACAAACAGGTGATTAAAAGTAAAATAACTTGGTCTTGATGCAGGCTTTACTACAAGAACTGACAAATTCCAGCAGGTTCAATATTTTAAGTGAAGCCTCACCTGCTTGTCTGTACTGCTCTTTCCTTCATAAACCCAGACCTTATCAAATGTGTCAGCAGTGTGATACCTCAGTACATCATAGAATATGTAAGAGGGTAGAGGATAGCAAAGCAAATGGCTCCAGAAGTAGTGAGACTATTGGTATTTCCTGACTTTGGGGTACTTTTTATTCCTAGTGTTGCATTAGTGTTATTTTCCTAGTGTTTGATGCGGTATTAACTAGCATCATGTTTTGAGGAATAGACTTGTACAACACTGCCCAAAGGAAAGGGAAAATACCTTGAAATGAAATGTGTGATCATTTACAATGCCGAAAGCTTTTTAGCTAAGGGCATTGTTTCACAGCCAAGGTAAGCACTCTCTCCTAGGGGTACAGCTACACGGCTGCTGTTTAGAAAGGAAACTGGGCTTTTCTTTCCAGTCTACCCTTCTAAAATTCACATGGATGAGAATTGATCTTCCAGCCCTGGAGGTAACAGGGCTGCCCCCAAACCAGGCCAGGAGCAGCCACAAAGGGGCTTTCCTCCAGGCATCCCCTCCAGCCTCCTGCAGCACATTCCCTGCACACAGAAGCGAGCAGAGCTGGAGGGAAACCCAGGGAGCTGATGGACACACCTGATCCAGGAAGCAGAGAGGATATGAAATTCAGAGCTGCCATGATGCTGCTTTAAGGCAGCAAGGTGCCACAGGCAAGCCCCTGGAGTGAGGCCAGTAAAAGTGGCTGAGAGAAGAATGGTGCTTCTTCCTGAGTCCCTCAACCATCCCAGTAACAGCAAACCAGAGACCAGAATCCACCCAGGGCTGGAGACAAGCACAAGCACAGCACAGCTCAGGGCAGAAAGCTGAGGGGGTGTGGGAGGATGTCCCGGGACAATTAAGCACAGTCAGAGCCCTGGACAGGGGCTGCACATGGGTACAGGAGCCTTGGCAAGTTTGTCCGTCTTAACTCAGAGAGAAGGAGGAGGTGACACTTTTGAGATCTCTCAGTTTAAATATATTGTGTATTGCAGAGCTAAAACAAAAGACTTCTGTAAGTCCTTCCTTGGGGCTCTCCAAACCCACCCCAGTTGGTAGAAGGCACAGCATAAGTGCCTACATGCAATCCCCCTCCACCAGCTGGAGCACACAGTGAAAAAATGAGTTAGCATTTGAATTACAGTAATTAAATGCATGCAGCATTCTCAGACTGAGAGTTAATTTAATTTCCCATGTTCCTTATCCCTGGAAAAGAAATTAAGTTTCATCTCATGAAGACTTAAAAGCTGGACAATCTCTGGAAAAAATCTGCCTTTCAAGAATGCTAGAAATTGGAAAAATATATTCTATGCAGCATAAATAAACCTTAGCTTGCAAAGAGGCTGCATTCAGCTATACATATATAAATGTGCAAACATATAATTGATGCATACATTTATTAATGCAAGCTCAGAAGCTTTACACCTTGTAGTCAAGTTGACATATGATCTTTTTATTTTATTTTCCAATGGGAGAAAAAAGTAGTGCAGAACTGATAAAACTGTTTGAGATTAAATTGGATTTTCCACTACAGAAAGCTGTTTGGAGACAGGTATTCCAACAGCCAGAGACAGTACAAAAAAGTCTCTCAGAACTTTAATGAGAGTGACAAGGGGAAAAAAGTGTCTCTGCTCTTCTAGAATGTTACTCTAAATGCTGTTTTTGTCATAAAATACTTCTGCTTCTTTGCAGAAACTATTTTCTTGTTGTTATTGTTTTGCAATATTTAGCTGAAAGGTTGGAACAAAAAAGCTGCATTATGTCAAAATGTCTTACGTACTATTCAAGCAAAATGTTGCACCAGTTTTGGGTGTAACACATAATAAACTCATTATGCACTGATTCAAAGATCTACATTCAAGATCATGAATATGAACTATTAGGGTTCTCCTCACAGTACTAAGAGGTTGGCATTATTAGTAAAGTTATCATAAGAAATATGGGATAGCAGTGGGTCTGGCTCCATAGACTGAGCTCTCTGCAGAAGTCCAGAGCTTCCTCCATGTTTCCATCCCTTGCTCCACACTGATCTCTTGGCTGGTCAGGTCCTCCTTCCCCACACCACTGGGGCTGCCTGCAGCCCACAGACCCTGCTCCATGACTGGGGAACAGCTTCTCCCTTTTCTCCTTCCTAAACAGAGACAGCTCACCATGTCCCAGACCCCCTCACATCCCTTTGGCCTGTTCATCTGTATTTCTCTTCTTCATATCCTTCCTCTTCACCTTCATATTTCTCTCTGCTGCCAGGAAGGGTTTCTTACTCTCTCCCCAAAGACAAAATTAATTCCTTAATGCACAGCACTTTCCAGCCTGTTCCAGGATCTCTCAGCCCTTCACTCCACCACATCTCTGGATACACATGCACTTCCTTCTTCAGGGTGCTTGTTATCTCCTGCTTCTCTGTGGTGTCACACATCTTTTACTTCATTTATCTTTTATACTCACAGTTCTCAGATAAAGACAAAAGGAAAACCACAAATCCCCAAACTGTGTCACAAACTGCAGGACAAATGAAAAACTTCCTTTCCTTCCACTCCCGGATCTCTACAGTCTAGTAAGAGATTGAAGTTTAGACAAATTGAAGATCCCACTGAAGTTTTGCAGTCCCTTACAACCTGAATTATTCTGTGATTCTATGTGAATTTCATCAGCACTGGAGCTGGCAAAAAGGTAGTTGTGGCTCACAGGCAGCTGTGGTTGAAAAAGTGATGTGAACGTTTTTTCTCAGTCAGAGCAGACAGTTTCAGTATTATTGCATACGCAGAGAAGTTCATTGAACCAGGGAGGTTTCAGCCAAAACAACTTAGCTGAATGAACCATATTTTCTGGTTCAACTTTGTCATTTCACAACACTCTAAAGTCACACAGATCAAGGAAAACTTCAGGTCAAAAAATTGTGTGCAATTTGAGTGACTTTCCTGAAGTGCAGAATGCTAACAGGCTGTTGGTGGCACTTCGAATGGAGCAGGTAAAGAGAATCTGTCTTTCCAGGGAAAAGCATTTGTGGCCTGAGTTACCAATCAAATCCTAATACTTCAGGTTCAGTACTGAGGACTCAGAGAGTAAACACAGACTGGCTGTGCAAGCTGCTACAGAAGGGATTTGTTGTGTCATTCACCAAAGACTCACGTAAGCAAGTTCTGATACACTCAGAGTTGTAAAACCCAGAATATATATTTATATATATATATATACATGCTATTTTTTATGTAATGGTTAGTCCCGTAACAGACCAGTTTCTCCCAGTAGCACATTAAGCAGCAAGATTAAGAGTAAAATTTGTTTGTTCCCTGATGCTCTTTACAGTAGACTCTTCCTGGAGTTTTGTGGCTCAATCCATTAAAACCCTGCAACAGGGACCTGTTTGTGTGGGACATCCCTTCACAAGCAACATCCCACTATGATGGGCCATACAAAGTTTGCTTTCAAAGGGAATTAAAACCAGACACCCCACACTGTCCATTGGTTCTACTTTGTCATTGGATCCAAGTGGCAAAAAAAGCTTTTCCCAGTGAACTGCACAGGCAAACCTAATTTCAGAATTTCCTAACTCCACATTGGTATGTCCTTCTAAAATAATTTTGAGCATTATATAAATTACATAATGTTTAAAGAAAAAAAAACAAGTTCAAGCTTCTGATGTTTGATAAAGCTTAATAGTTCAACAATTCAGCTATATTCAGGCACAGGTGGTTACTGACAATCACTAATGCACTCTATACCTATCATCATTTATAGAAATCTATTGCTTTTCTCAACAATATTGAAGAGATATTTAACAGTTACTCACCCAAATTACCTCAACCAATTCTTAAAAAGAAATTATCATCAAAATTCAGTGAAACAGGTTCAATTAATTTTGACTTCTGAGAGAGATCCACTTTCTGAAAACAAAATAATCAGTCAGCAATAATTTATGGCAAATTTCCCCTTGACCTCTTGTCAGCCTACATTTGATAACCACTTTGAATAGAACTAACACATTATTCAGGGTTGTCTTAGGCTTGCTAATCTTCAGTATTTCCTGACTTCTGAGTTGTTGTTATTATTACCAAAAGATGGATGATAGTAATAACCAACTCTTTTGGAGGATGTACTTTAAGGATTTCATTTCCCACTTTCAAATATTATTTATTTGTAGGTTTAAAGGAAAACATTGATACTTAAATTATAAGGTATCTGTAAACTCAATTGAATTAATCTGTAGTATATAGATACTGATCAGGAATTGATCTGATACAAGTTGAAGTCAGTGGAAGGCTGGTTGGTTATTAGCCTTTAGGTCATGCTCAGTGAAAGGGATCCTTAACAAAATTATGGTAAAATAACTACAGTGTGTCAACATCTCTGAAGAGGACTATAGCACACATTTTGTGTATTTTAAGTGTGTGAAGCCTTTGTTGGAGGAAACATAAAAGGGCTCCTTGAAGCATTTTTCTGCCCAAACAGAAGGACTTTCCATTATCTGGGCAGAAAGGAAGGAGCAGCAGCTGGAAGCAATGAGGTACCACACATGCTAGAGCATCATCTGAAAGTTTTTGGGCAAATTGTATTTCACAGTAAGAACAAGAAGCACTTCTTGGAGACTGACTCAAAACTCAGAGACTGTCCCAATACTCCAAATGAAAGCAGAGGTAAACAGCAAATTTTGGATGTGACTCCAAAAGAATTCATGATTTCTGTGCACCCATAACCTGATAGAAAAACCTACTCAGAAAAGTCAGCTCCAAAATCGTGGAACAACTAAACCTCCTCTATTTACAGGAATGTCATTCTGAGTAAAAAAGAAAAGTAGGCAGGGAATGAACAACTTGTGATCACTGAGCAGAAAATATGAGTCAGCATTCAGGGCTATTATTTGGGTCAAAGAAGCAAGAACAGAGTTTGAGCCATGATGGTTTGGGTAGAAGTGGAATAAATTGTACCCAGTAAGAAAGAGAAATATTGAGAAGAATCTTGTTAGGTAAATGTGAAAATAAGGGGCCTGAGACTCCTTCTAGAAGGATTATCCCTGGACAAACTCAGAACACAGTCACAGACTGCCAGCAAATATTCAAGTTTCACCAACTCTGCCATACTCTCTAACAACTAAAACAGGCTACTTTGCTCAAGTACCTTCTACATCATGAAAATGCATAAGATAGTAATGTATAAACAAAGAATAGAACAAAAACCTTTTACCTTTCATTTGTCTAAATGGGTGAAACTCTAAACAGTGTAAATCAATTTGAATTTTGCCTGTGCTGTTATTAAATCAACCATTTATCATTTATCTTTATAGTTCTAGCTGGTCAATGAGATGCCTTCAAAGGGTGGAACAGATATAATTTTTCAGGGAATTAGAGTATAAGATGGCTTGGATACAGTTCATATCAAGTGTTCAGAACCTGAAATTTGGGATCAATTTATTTTACTTTGTCACTAAATGGTGGTCACCTGAAAATTTTCTTTGTTTTAACTGAAACATGTGCCTATGGTAATCCAGCACAAAGCATGAATGGTCACTGTTAGGAATATAAATTTCCCTCTCCATAAGTATTGTGCCTTTTCTGGTAAATATTTGCTTTTTCTGCTGTTAGTCTGCCTAGTGCATGTATTTGTTCAAATAATGAGAGCACAAACATGCAAACAGGTATTTCACTTGGCTACACATGGAAGAAGACAGCAACAGAAATTTTGGAGCACAATACAACCAGCTACAAGGGAAGTACTGTTAAATCTACAATATTATAACAAAAATGACAACTTAGAAAAAAGTTTACAGCATTCACATGAAATTCTGGTAATTTCACTATTTTAAGTCAGTAACAGTTAGTAACAAAGTTTAACAAATTTGTACTATCAGGGATTGGTACAGATGTAGATTATTTTTTAAAAATAATCAGTTTCAGAATTTGAACTAAATGTTTCTTGATTGTAAGATGTATCTCTGACTATCATAACACATACAAAAAAGAACCCAGTAATTTCTTTTTCATAGTAAGCATGTGCAGGCTTAATATATTCTATGTAATAAACAGAATTTATAAGCTGTGGAGATAGCATTTTTAATTGTTGCCTAGTAACAGTTACAGTTTTGTAACTGACCTTCAGCTAAAAATAAAGAAAATATTAAAAAGAAAAAATACAAGAATAAAGTATTGCTTTATTAAAAATATAAAATTATTTTAAAATTATTGTGCTACCCTTTCTAAACGTTCATTTTAAATTCTTCCTATAAAATGCTTGGAAGAGTTAAATAATTCCCTTGTTAAGCCATTTCCCACTTCACCATCCAAGCTCAGATTTTATGAAGTGTTGCTAAAATATGACACAGAGGATGAGTCTGTCACCTTGACAGCAAAAGTGTCCTGGTTTCTGCTGGGATAAAGTTAATTTTCTTCCTAGTAGCTGGTGCAGTGCTGTGTCTTGGATTTAAGATGAGAATAATGTTGGTAACTCAGGGATGTTTTTGTTATTTCTGGGCAGTGCCCACACAGAGTCGAGGCCTTTGGTGCCCCTGACCCCATCCCAGCTGCGAGGCAGCTGGGGCAGGTCAGGAGGGTGGGAGGGGACACCGCTGGGACAGCTGATCCAAGGGATGTCCCAGGCCCCACAGCAGCATGGTCAGCACGCAGAGCTGGGGAAGCTGGCTGGGGGCTGCTGCTCAGGAACTGGCCATGAATCAGTCAGTGGGGGGTGAGCAATTGAACTGTGCATCCCTTGTTTTGTATAGGCTAATTATTTTATCATCATAATTAATCATTATCATCATTATTATCATAATCATCATCATTTCCCTTTCTTGTCCTATTAAACTCTCTTTATCTCAACCCACAGATTTTACTTTTTTTCTTCCAGTTGTCTCCCCCATCCAGCTGTTGGGGAGAGGGTGAGCTGCCCGCCAGGTTAAACACCAGCAAAAAAGTCAAATTGAAATCTAAAGTAAGTGAACTTTTGATGTCTGAGAAACCTCAAAGAATAACATAAAAAATTATCTATGTGCACTGTAAATAAAATACGTATAAAACTTGCACTCACCAAAAAAAAAGAGCAGGTTCTGGAAAAGTTTTTACTTGTCAGAACCATCCCTGCCTGACATGCAACTCTGGCTGGAAATCCTCTTTTGTGTGACCAAACAAAATGCAGTCACATTTTTATAAGCATAGACAGTTTTACATATGTTGCAATCTGACATATACAAAATCCCGGACTACAGCTTCTCTTAGTCCCTCAACTATTCAGTTGCAAATATTCTATGATGGTAAAACATACAGCTCTATACACATAGTTTTAAATTCTTTCGATGACTGCTGAGTATTTCAGCACTGAAACAGATCCTTCAACATTCAGAGGTAGCAAATCTGGGGACCATTTGCAGCAGTCACACTTATTGAAGAACATATTTCTCCAAAAAAGGTATTTCCTAGGTTTAAAGGTTAACCAGATATACACCTAAAGGGCATTCCTTAAAGGGTTGTCTGTTTTCAGGTCAGTTCCCTTGTTTAGAAGGTTCAGCTCTAATTGAAGCAGTAAGTTAGCTGATTTTACACATTTGGATAGAAGAGGAAAATGGCTTTTGTGATGAGCATCTGCTGTTTTGTTAAAAATGTGGTTAAAGACATTAACAAAAGTGACATTACCAGCTGTTCGAATGTCAAACAGCTTAGTAAAACTGTTTTTTGTCAAATGACAACATATGACACCAAAATCAATTCCAAACCAATAACACTCTCTTAGTTGCAAAACAGGCTGCAGCCTAGAAAAAAAATGTTAATTAAAGTACAAATTATACTTTTTTTCCCCTGGAAGAACAGAACACCAGATTTGATGACAAAACTCAACCTCCTTTCTAAACTCATAAAAGGCAGAATATAATTTACAAGAAGTCCTCTGATGTATAAATAACACCTTATTCCCATAACACACCTGTAATAGCAATAGAACATGACAGGCTGTGCCTTGCAGGGTAATTAAACATGCCCCTGGTGTTTCAAGTACAGTGGCCTTTGGACTTGCAGCTTACAAATCCCCCGCCCCTTTGTGCTGCAATCATCAGGCCAGCACTGCCTGGTGTGTGCTGCTGCTCCACCACCCCACGCTCCTGTTTGCATCATTTATAATTATCAGATTATTAGAAGGTGACACATTAGCAGCCTTGTCAGCCACCATTCTTCTAAGGGGGAGATTATAGTCTTTGTGTGTTTGGGCCAATGGCTTTAATGTTCTCTAAAATATGACTTGGAAGAAAAGTAGCCATAAAATAAATTACCAAAATGCAAATGGCATCTTTTCTACCTTAAAGTCAGGCTTCAAGTAAAATTTGTGTTCAGTGTCATAAGCAACCTGTTAAGACCAGATAAAATCCTAAATGCTGGTTGGTGCACACCTTATTTAAGGGTATACCCTGGATTTTTCAACTAGGAGAAAGATGTTTGAGAAGAGTTTGGTAAAATGCCTTCCCATAACATAAGGAGAATTACACAAGTAGAGAGACTCAAGGTAAGCTCAGTCCTCTGAGACAACCATGCTGCAAAAGGGATCGGTGGGAGAAGGGGGGAAACAGCTGTGCCTTCTTGTTAACTAAATAAAGGACAAATGCTTTAAATCATGATCGATGTCTGCAAACTCGCAGCCCTTGAAAAACATGGAAGCTGGAATAATGGCTTCCAGATGGAATTGCCAGTAGCGCTTAAGTGACAAAGGTACAGCAGTCTGGTGACATCCATTGGACTCCATCCTTTTGAACAGAAACCCAGCTTGTTCAGGATCCATCATGGCAGTTTTCATTTCTATATTAAACTTATTCCACTGAAACACTGATTTCTATTAAAACATTTTAAAATTTTTGTTATTTTCCATTTTGAACACCCAAACACACTTCAATACACATTTTTGGCCAGCTGCAGCAAAGAAACAGGATATGTAACATAAGTGTTGCTGTCCCCTCACACCACAGCATATGGTAGGTGACTTACAGACTCTTGTGTTGCTGCTGCAGCTCTTGAAAACTAAATTGTTACATTAGAACCTTAGGCATATGCTATTTTTAAGCTGTAAAATACCTGCTTCCTTAAACACACAGATGCCAATAATCCCCATATGTCTTGAGAAGATTTTGAGACACTTTTAATAATTGATTAGCTCTGTGAAATGCAAATTTGAAAATGTAATGAGAAGAAGAGGAAAGAAATTTCTCACATTTGTCAAAATTAACTGAAGTGTTGAATCCAGCCCCCTTTGTAGGCTGAATTCATGTCCAGCATGCTGGACCAGGTCATTTTGACCTTTGTCAAATACTCAGAGTTGCAGTTCTCCTGCTAGAGGTACCATCACTCTTTTCTATGGCTGATTTAATCTAATTTGGAAATTATGCATGTTGTAGAGGATGGGGTGGGCCCGGTTCTCTCTCCTTGGTGCCCAGGAGAGGAGAGAGCATCAGGCAAGTTAATCCTGCTTGAGGAAACTCATAAGTGGCAAGAGTGGGGAGAAAACACGCCAGGGAATAACAAAGACTGTAGCTGAGGAAAGAAGGAGACAGACTAAAACAAGAAATAAATATCCAGTGGCAGTGGATCCTGATGAGGGAAGGAATGCAACCCTTGCACCAGCACAGGAAGCCCAGAAGACATTTGCCTTGGATTCCTCTTCAAACAGTCCCTGATAATCTCCTGGAATTTTCAGCAAAAGGGAGAGTTGCCTGGAAGAAACCACAATTATCTGAGTGCACTGTCTCTGCAGACCTGTTTGCAAGGCCTCACTTACTTATAAGCAAATCATTATGTACAGCAAATATAAGAGACTGAACTCACACAGTGCAGCCATTAATCCAATGTTCCCACTGCATCCACCTAAGTAATAAGATACTTTTCTTCCCAGCCATCTGCAGAGCTATGGATTCTCCTCCCACAACTTCTTGCTTTAATTTGCTCTAAAACATCACACACACACACACAGAGACAAATCAAGACATACATATTCCATGGTAATTCATTAGGACTTCCTAGCTGCTATTATTATTGATTACTAATTGTTTGTCCCTGCTGCAAACAGAATTTATATTCCACCTCTTACAATGAGGCACTGCCCAGGAAACAAAGAAAAATGATGCAAAAGGCTGACAATACAGATCAAACCCTCGAAACCAAACACACAAAGACAGCAGCAGACTGATTTCTAAAGTGTAGGATTAATCTGTAAACTTAAATCTTAACCACTTTGTATGGTTTTATCAGGACACAATCTAATACTAAAATACAACAGCAGGCTACAACGCTCCCGAGTCTGCCATTTCTCCCCAGCTGTGCAGCAGCATGTTACACTGGTGAAAATTAGAAAGCAGTGTAACCTCAGCTGACAGGTTTATTAAGACACAGAAGACATTACACAAGCCCCTTTGACATTATAATCACTAACTCAGTCAGGAGCAGAAACCTACTTGCTACCATTATTGGAAGTAATTGGTAAAAAGAAAAAAGTAGAAAAAAGGAGGAAAAGAGTAAGCAAACAGCCTTGTAAATGTCAAGTTAATTATTTAGGATACAGGTGCTTTCAGCCACATAGATTGCATCCCATCTGTACTTGGGTGGTTTTCAGTGATCAAAAGGAAAGACCCAGTGAAGGAGTCTACTCTGACCTTGCTCCCTTAGTTTGACTGCTCTTACCTACGTTAAAGATCCAGTCTGTGCTCCTGCTGCATCATTGCTAACAGCATAAATCCTCATTTTCAAGGATTTATATTTAAATTGTACAAAATTGCTTTAAGCTGGGACTTGGTACACACAGCCACCACGCGAGTCCTTTTCCTTTTTTCTCAACCAAGTTGGATTTTAATTGAGTTGTCTAATAGTGTTATTTGTGTTAGGGGAGGAGGAAGATTTCATGGTTTTATGGCTTTCTGGACTTACCTATATGTATTTCAGCCCTTGGATTGATGTCAGAAAGCATCAATCCAAGAGAGTCAAAATTTCTGGAAAACACATAAGTAGTTGTCAGTCCTTCACCTGTGGGACACCATCTAGTGCAGGCAAGTAAAACCTGTTGTATCCCACATTTAAATCCCAGCTCATTGCCATTCTTCCCATGCCATCCCACTGCTGAAACCACCATGGCAGGCACTGAATGACAGAAAAGCACAATTCCTGCTTTTAGAGTTTGCAATCAACATACAAAGACCAGGAAAGAAAAAAAATAGTTTGGTGGCAAGTACAAACCAAACTAAAGAAACTAAACTAAACTAAAATGGAGATATGAACTGTCTGCTGAGAAAAAATCTTACCATCTTTTTATTGGTTGTCCAGCTTTCTTAGAGCTTGGGTTGTCTGAAGAGTGGGGTGGAAGGCTGTCTAGCTTTTAACCTTTTCTTTCCCTACTCCATTGTTTAAGAGATTCAAACACTCTTCATCCAACTATTCTCACAGCTCTAGAAAACACTTCAAAAAAAGAAGACTAAGAGCTACATTTTCAGGAGTACTCAGGCAGTGCTTTTCTCGCTGTGATCTGTGTGTGAGCACACGTGGAAATACTGCCCAGAATACTCTTCTCTGAGGACAACCAGACAGTAATTTAAACAATTTCAGTCTCAACACATACTTGAACTTCTTTTGCTAATTTTTGTTCTGCCTCTCTGGGCAGGACCTCTCTTTCTCCTTGTGTCCTCAGAGAACCTGGAGCCTCAGGCATGTCCTGTGTAGACCTTTTGAAACTGCCTCTGGCTCAAATGATTGTTTCTCTCTGCCCTCAGGCACAACACAGGTATCTGGCATGAACTGCAAAGGACAAAAGCTTTGCTGCTAAGGGGCACAAAGTGAAGGTGCTCATAGTTGCAGTCTCCTCCATGGATTCAGTTCCAGTTCACTTACAACCCTGATCCAGTCCCATGTGCCAGAGAAATCTGGCATTAGTAAGTGCAAATAACAGCTTGTGAGTTCATGGGCTCAGAGCTCCTCTGTTAACTTCAAAACCGGGGCCACCTTCAGTGTGTTACTGCAGGTACTTGCATGGCTGAAAGGAGATTTGAAAGTTCAGAGCAATGTTCATTTTATCTACAAACTTTTCTGAATAACAATAAATGCAAAGCTAAAAAACATTTAGCTACTGGATTTCCCAGTTTCCATTAGACTGCCACAAGGGTCCATTTAATACAAAGGTATTGCAAAAAGACTTGAATATACAGCCTTTTGATACTAAGCAGCCTCTGTAAGCTTTAAATGTTCACTATACCTACAAATATCTTTCAAAGATGATATAAACACACATGATGACATGACTCAGCTAGCTTTACTTTAAGAAGAAACCATATGAAGGCCTTAGATACTCCCATTTGATAGACATGGTAACATACACCAACCCTTGTACCCTGGGGGTACTTAGTGGATGATTTAACAGGTAGAGAAATGCTTGTGTTAGGAGAGTCCTTTAATTTATTTATTTTGCCTTTAGAGCATCCTTCTGAAGAATTCTCTATGAAGACCTCAGGAAAGGTCATATTGCTTGGAATTTTACACCTTGTACAGAGAGTCCTCCAGAGAGCTACCTGCAGCAGCAGTGAATAAACATTCCTTGGTGCTGTTTAGTCCCACCTTACCTCAGCAGCCTGGGAGGCAAGAGCAGAGCTCTGCTTTCCCTTGCAGGATACATGCCTTTCATTTTAATGGCTGTGAGCTGAGACAAGATCTGCTTTTGTTTCCTCTCATTTCCAGCTGCCTTTTTCCTTTGTCAGAACTGACAACTTAGAGAACAATCAAAACACCAAGTAAGAAACCCTGTTTGACCTTACTGCCAAGCGTCTTACAAAATTAATGTTTACAGCTATTTAAATGCATTGGGAAATCACTGTTTTCCCTTTGAGTTTACATGTTTCAAAATGTCTTTTTCTAGCTTTCTGGACATTACCAAACTTTGAGAACTTTTTACAAGTCATGATCTTTACTTTAAAAAATATGCCAGGACTGATGAGAAATTGATGTTTCTCAAATACCCAATGAGAGACTGTCCAGTCATCATTCAATGAGTTGATTCATTCTACACAATTCCAAGCATAAAACGTTTTCCAAACACACAGCTTCCAAACCCACCTGTATTACACTGTATTTTCTGCTCCTAATCTATACCAATGCCAGTCATTAATCCAGCAATAGTTTCTATCAGAAACACAGGGGCATCCTCTTTTCTGTCTTCTTAGGAGTTACATCTGATCACTGTGTTAACCCTATCACTTGGAATGTTTTGCCAACCCAGTTATTTTCTCAATAAAAGATTATCTTTTAGTAGTAGTTGTACCTACTGACTTCAGTTAAAAAAATTCAATAATAGAATAGAATAAAAAAGAATAAAGCAAAATGATTGTACACATTATTCTGTTCCCAATGAAAGAAGTATTTGTGTTCAACTTCTGTACATCTGTACTCTTTAGCTTATTAGTAGAATTGGACACAAAGTCATTTGAAGTTTAGAAGTCAGAGGGTGCTTCTTTAACAACTGATACTTTTCTCTAAGAAAACACTTGAGTTTGAACAGTTATGTTCTTTCATTCCTTTAAAAAAAATAAAAACTAAATTATGTTTTAAAGCTCCTAAGAGCACCACAAGCCCTGGAGAAATCAAATTAGGAAGACCAGCTTGATGTGCTGGGAATCATCAAACAAAGTTTATCAGATGTCCAGCCCTTGGGTACTGCTTGAAACTGTGCCAGGACATTCTGTAACACCAGGTAAAAGCATGTATGTGACCTAAACAGAGAAAAACAGCTTAATCTATTGACCACACCAATGCTAGACATTCGTTTTCAACAGAAAGAGAAAAGGAATGCACAGATTTAATAAGGAACAGATGTCATTTTCTCTCTAGTAGGAGACTGGCATCAGAGAAACATTTGAAAAATTGTTAAATCAACTGTTGTGGCAGCTGAACATCCTTGAGTTTAACCAATGTGATCTAAGTCTTCACAATGTGATTTGAAAAGCCCACAAAGCAACCTGGACTGGAAATTGCAGTGAGGGTAAAAACATAGCTTCTAGGTCTTTAAGTACCAGGTAGAGATTGTTCTTTACAGTTGCTTCCTGCAGAGAAGGAGTTGGAAATGTGGGGATTGTGAAAGGAAGCCCTGTCAATCAAATTTTACAACTATTTTTTCAATGGTTTATTTTCACCCCAAAGCAGTGCACTTCACCTCAGCAGGAAAAGTGCCTGAAAACCTTCAGAAATGTCAAAGACCACTTGGGAACAAGAAAGGTAGGTAACATGCCATGTGTGTGCCATTAGGCTGGTAGTCAGGGCAGCATCAATGTGAGGTGAATGATGGTATGGATGTTGCTTTTTTTATCCTTTTTTTTTCATTTTTTTTTCTTTTTCCCAGTAGTAGAGCCCCAAAAAAGCCACTAGTGAGAAACATAGGTGGAGTAAAGACAGCCAGAATGATACACTATCAATGGATTGAAAAATAAAACTGTATTGATTTTATAGACATGCTTAGATTTCTGAGTAGCAAACTGCATCTTTATAATGCCTTTAATTTCAAGTGCTCTTCTGACTGTACACAGAAGAATCAGGATGCTCTCAGCTAAAGTGCAGGCAGTTATCAGGTCACTGACAGTAACTCTTAGAGAGCTTCCAAACCTCACTGAGCAGGGCTGCAGATCTTCAGTACAACGACCAAAAAACCTACTGTGAATAATCTTCCCTGAGTATGTTCTTGTGTGGGAAGCTAAGAAAAATATGGTAATTATGGTGCAGGAGGAGGAATATAGATAAAATAGAATGTAATCCTGAAACTTGTAATTTACACAGGATATCACATTTTATATATTATGTTCAGTAGGCTTAGGAAGAAGAGCAATGCAATTGTCAGGAATTAGTGGAATCCAGGAGGTCCTCATTGACTTTACAAGACTGAAAGTCCTGGACAAGCTTGGATTCCTCAACATTCTGCAACCATTGTCAGATGTGAAACACAAACACTGAAAAGGCAATTTCTCAGAAAACAAATTGTGAAGGAACCTAGGGATGTATAGAGCTGAATGTGAAAGCCGAGGTATGTTTATTCCCTTTCCATCCTGCTGTCTCCAGTGATACCCATGCATTCCTCCCATAACTGGGCTCCACTAGGTTGCTGCTGAAAAGGATTTACAACACTCATTTGAACAGCAATATCATGGGATAATTGTTGTTCCATTGGATTTTGGTTAAATATTTGCCTGTACTTTGAAACCACAGCCTGAGCAGGAGCCTTCACAGACCTATGAGTTCTCAGCAATTATTTTAACTAGCAAGAATGCCAGTGTGTGACACATGGATTAAGATTTCTCTTTCTAATCTCCCCTAATGGTTGGGAAAAATCTTCCTGGTTGTCTCCTCAGCTTTTCTGCTGCACTCTCTCCAAGCAGCATTTACACTTGTCAGAAAGCTGTGCTATTACTACACTCTTGAGTTTTATCTTGCATAGCCAAAATGCTATGTTAGGCCTATCTGCAAATTTCAGCCCAGTGCACTGCAGCATGTTCATAAAACAGGAGTTCATACACACAAAGCCAACATTAATATGCAGCAGTTGAAAATGGATAATCTCAGTACACTGAATGCCAATGCTGTAAAACTGTGAGATACACTCAACTTGGATATACTGTCCTATTAAATACAAAACTAATGTTACTTTAGTGGTGAAAGGGAGCATCGGAATTACCAGAACTGTGTTCCCAGTGTTACAGTGGGAATAATTACAGGGTATTGAATATATTATAGAGGGAATTTGACAATGTGAAGCAATGATGTAACAAGGGAAGTGTTTCCACACAGTTTCTGCTCTTAATTCCTGTGGGCAACAGTGACAGAAAAAATAAAGAGGGTAAGAGACAGAGAAAGAACACTAAACTCTTTCTAATCACCTTAAGTGTACATTAGAGAATTTGACTGCAACATTAGTGAAATTACACAGCATAGCTCAGATCAGAGGGACTGGATTTAATATATAGAAACCCTTCTACTTGCTGCACTGAGGATAATATGGTAAGGAACATTGGGCTGGAATTTTCAGGTTGAAAAAACACACACTGTACAGTTTCATTAAAAGTTTCAGAGCAGCTGATATCCTCAGTAACAAATATTTCAAGGAGCTGCAGCAGCAAGACACAAACTAACACAGCCTTAAGCTGGTAGCAATTACACAACAGTTTAAATACAATACCTGACTGGCCAGGAGAGGGATTACCTCATTCATAGACACTCTGGGTAGCCTATCTTGAAGACACCAGGACTTAGTTTGGAACATAAATTATTGGAAAAACCAAAGATGACCTTTGACAAAACCAGCCTAGAAAGAACAAAGCACTGGAAATCGCTCGAAGCAGAATAACTGAACATGAAACAATGCTGACTTACTCTGTAGTCCCAAGGCCCAGACAGACACTCAACAACCAGCAGTTGCATGTCAAAAAAAGAACAGACATCTGGGAAGGCAGCTGCCATACAGGAAAATGTGTATTTGTGGGTGCAGTGGGGAAGAGTATGTGGACATGTAACATAGACAAATGCTGTAACTTAAACTCACACAAAGGTGTTGGCTTGGCAGGAATTCTGCTGTCCAGAACAGTGCACCATGACAGAGCTTAAACTAGGGAAACAGAAGGTGTGCTATAGGAACTGGAATTAATTAGGTCAGTGCCAAAGCTATCAACCCAAAAAATGTCCATGTGATCAGCAAGAGGTCAACAGATCAGGTCTGGCAAGGAGGATCCCCAAACTTACCATCACACCTGTTCATAACTTTCACCTCTTTCCACAATTATCAATAGGAAGAGAAGTGCTGGATTTTCTCTGCAGAGATGAGAGAAGAGACACACAAAAGGGTACAGCACAAAGATAAATATGTGGAGAGAGGTGCAGAATGATGGACAACAGATAGGAGCAGAACATCAGTAGAAGGAGAGTTTTGTAGGGAAAAGAAAGAATTACAAAGACAAGTGTTCAAAGGAGCTGGAGGCTGTCACACAAGTAGAAAGACTAGAAACACACAAAGAGCTGAGGATGCAGCATTCATCTGGAATAAAAGAGCAGGCAATGAGGCATATAGCAGAGACACAAAGAGAAAAGAGGGGCTGGAAGAGGAAGAAGTGTTTGCACACTTTTTCTGGAGGGTGAAGGGGGTTCATGAGCATACATGAAGGTCTGCAGCAAATGATGGAAGGCTGAAACCAACATCTCCCTCCAATCCTTTGGTCCACATCAATTGACTTCTAAGACATGCTATAACACTGTGCTGTAGTTTCAGGTTAAGGCTGGGAAATGAGCAGAGCTGTTCACTAAGATGGAGCAGTATTTTATATCATGTGGGAGGGTGTTGCTCTGCTGTGATGCACTGTGTGGTGTTTGCATTTACAGGAGTGCCAACAGCATAGACAGATGCTTTATTAAACTGTGGACATCTTAAAAGTCAAAGGTACGTGAATGTGCCAACACAAGGCAAATACTACCAGAGTTTTTGCTAAGAGCAGAAAAAGCCCATTCACACAGATCAAATGTGGTTAAGGAAAATAAAGCTAAACTAAGCCAAGATTAAGATTGATACACTGCCTATTTAAGCACTTGCAGAAGAAATGCTGGGCTTCATTCTCAAAGGGCAGTGCTCACACCCTGGGCACTCATCAGAACTGGAATCCTGTATTTGATCCCCAGTTGAAAGAAGCCATTGATACAATCCATCCTGCCTGTACCTCACCCTTGGCTGAGACCACAGCACACAGGCAGTGAAGCTAATGTCTCTTTTTTTCTGCCAATTAAACCAGTGTTAAGCTTTGCTCTGCCAGGGTACTCAGAGCTAATATGGACATCCTCAGTCCTCCAAAGCAGGTTATGGGTAACTGGCATGACCAGAGGTAAAGCTGGCCAAAGAACAGCTGCTGAATAGTTAGGAACACACAGGCTGATTATTTGAGGCCTGTCAAGTAACCCTTCTCAGAAAGGGTTAAAGATCCAGGAAGAACCCAGAGGGAGGTGCACATCCATCCTTGTGACCGCATCCTCTGCTCAGAGAATGAGGACTGCAGCCAGAGCTCAGTCTTTCTTCATCTTTCTTTGTCTTAAGCTCCAGAACAGCCCATATGAAATACAGGCTCTCAAATAGGCAGCACTGCTACTTGAGAAGGGAAATTACTTCTGCCTACCTTCCTCCAGCATCCCTTCCTACACAGCTTGGGGAAGGGTCATGGGCCTGCACAGTCTCCCACTGTCTCCCCCAGAACAAAAATGCCCTGAGCAACTGAGGCTGGGGAGAGCACAGACAGGCAGGGAAGATCACAGAGTGTGATCTCAAAAAGTAACTGCAAGGACACATAATGCATCAACTTAACCAGATGTTGTCAGATCAAATCAGAGGCACTGCTGCTACCCAGCTGTGAGTTAATGTAGGTCAAGACATTCCGTTCCTCTCTTCTATATACTCTCCCACACTTGCTATGTAGATAAATGCAAAACAAACAGCACTCTAAAAATAGGATGAAAAGCCAAAAAGATTCCTTAGATTATGCCATGAGTAAGTAAACCAGCAGGAAAGCAACAGCTCCCAGATTTGAGAGATGAGGTATATTTATATTGTTTAAGATAATTTGTTCTGTTTTCAGGGTAAAATTTAATTGCTCTTAGTTGACAGGTTAGAGAGAAACACCACAGTGTGTAATGCAATCACAATAAATATAGATATATGAGCAATGAAAAACTTTTCAGTGGAATTTACAGAGGTGATAAAAAGGGTCATGCCAGAAATGCAGTGACCAAATCAAATTACAAGGCCTCTCTTGATAGACCATGCACTCAAGTACCTATAAATTAACTCACTCTGTAATAAGCCATTTTAAAAACAAGCACAAGCCAAAAGCAGCAGGAGAAGCTTAGCTACAGTTGTGTTACACTGTTATCAGTTAAAAGGTCTAATTAAAAATAATATTAATTCCAATTTTTACCTAAAGATAGAAAATATTATGACACCAGTTCAGGCCTAGTGAAGGAAAATGGTGCATAGAAGAAAGGTGCGTGAGAGCAGTTTCTATTAAAGAAAAAAAAATAGAAAAAACCCCAAGCCACAAAAACAAACAAACAAAACCCTTCCTGCCTCTCACCTGTAGTGGACTCATCAGGAAGTGACACTGAAGCTTTTGGTTGCCCAAGTTAAGGACACATTTTCTCCTTTCTCATTTCCTCAGTCATTTGTGTGACTTGAGGAAATGTAGGAGGAAGAACTGCAAGTGCTACAAGTTAGAGCAGAAAGTGACCAGGGCTATAAGAACTTCTGCTGCTTTGTAAATTATCATTATAAGCATCAGGTTATTCTGCTTAAGACCACCTTAATACAGGGACTTTAAAAATACTGGCATTTGACAAGTCACACCTACAGCACTTCAGTGTTGTTGAACCTTTTACCTCTAAAGGCTCCTCCTTGCCCTGAGTCACTGCAGCAGCCTCTCTCCTGGGGCAACAGCCCTGCTCAGGCAGAGTTTGAGAAGCTGCAGCCCAGCCTTGAGCTGTGTCCCTTCAGCTGAGCCCCAGTGACTGGGCATGTGAGGCAACCAGTTCTAACTCAGAGCAAAGGAAAACACTTCTACTTAAATCATCTTCAATTATTCAAGGCCACCTTGCTGTGATTTGCACTGGAAGAGCCCAGACAGGATTATGATTCCCTTTATGAGGAGAGCAGCAGTTCCCAGCTGTGGCTGTGATCTGCCCCAATGTGTATTTTCACAGGATTTCACTTCTTCAGAAAAGGATGTGAATCCTTCCTCAGCTGTAACACAGAAAGATTGGGACAACTGGCTTCTCTTCAGGCAAGCTCAAGGGCAGTGTCTGAGCTGAAATTCCTCCACCTGGGCCCTGGTGTGATACCATTTGTTGTATGATAGTAGGATCAGTGTGGCTAATGATGGAGTGCAGGGAGGTTCTAGCATCACTAAATGTATAAAAATCTGTCAGTTTTTATTCCTGGCCAGTAACTTCACCAATCCCTCATGAAGCGTGGTGGGAAACAAAGAGGTTTTCCTGACAAATTAATTGATGAGAGGGAAAACAGCCCAGTTGAGCCTAAAATTGTCAGACTGGAAGCAGAAGCATTTCAATGGTGAAGAAGATAAGAGAAGTATTCTAACACTATTTATGTGAAGAAACTGTAAAAAGGCTTTAAAGAGAAAAATAAGGAGCCTAACAGCTGTCTTCTGCAAAATACAAAATATTAGTGTTCGCTTACAAAGCACAAAACAGAATTTAAATGATGCACATAGCATAAAAAGAAAAAAAAAAAAGTTCAGAAACCAGAGTCAGGCAGGGGGTTTGAAGTACTCTGTAAACAGCAGGAATAACCCAAAGCCATTTAACTGAGCTATTACTGCTAAAAACAACAACTTACATCCTAGCATATTATTTTCCAGTTAAACCAATTACACACAAATCCATTTCTGATGGTTAACAGGAGATGGTAAAAATATTCTATAATGGGATGGAAAAGCTACATTCTGAAGTTAAAAAAACCACCCACACGACATAATTTTGTAATTTATTTTCAAGTAAATATCCCATGAATTTGAAATGCATAGCCTGGGCTGGAAGTTGACAGGTACCATCAAATGATGAGGTACTAAAATTTTTAATTTTGAATTTTAATCAAATTTTCTACCCTAAACATCAAACAGATTTTATGTCCAAAATACCATGTAAAAATGACACTCTTCCCTGGGAGATTCATTACTTCAGAGCACAAACACGAAATCTGATCCTGCAAATGCTCCCACAGGAGAAACCTCTGATACAGGCTGGGTCTCAAGTGACTTATTGGCATGAATCCAGCAAGCAGTGAGCCAAAGGTGGTGAGCACTGGCACGACCACAACTCACACCACTGTGAGCTGGAGTGTTTATCTCCATTTCTGCAGAATTAGACCCACAAACATGGGTCCATAACACAGCTGTTATTCACTGCTGAACAGTGACAGTGTTGAATTCCCTGTTCCCAGGGACAGCAGCAGACAGCTCTCAGTCAGAACCAGAGCCCTACTGAAAAGCCTTTCCCACATGCAGAGTCTTTAATCCCATATATGACTATAGGAATTTATTAGTATAAAATGTGGAAAAGGGAAGTAACTCCCTCAGTACAACATGATGGGTGTGACTAAGGGAGATACATGAAACTACCTTGCACCAGGAAATAAGAGGGAAGGACACATCTTGCCCAACAGATTCATATTCTTTCAGTAAGCATGGTTTCAGAAAGGCTCACGAAAACAAATCATCAGAAAACAGATTTAAACTGGAAACAAAGTATCAGAGTCACCAAAAGTTGAATAACCCTTTTGAAGTCTAAAACATCTAAATTATTTCAAACAGCATCAGGAGAACAGGTTCATTGGGGACATGGAATGGGAAGCAGAGGACAAAACCAGCCTTGGTTTTACTGATGCAACAACTCATCCCAAAATAAAAAGATCTGGAATGTGCACCTCCTCACCACACTGGCCACTGACAGCCATGACCAACAGCCACACTGGAAGGTACTGGTTCACTCTGTCTCCACTCCTGCTGTATAAACCTTTCAATATTTCAGGGTATCTCACCACTACCTCAGTTAGAAGAAAAGAAGCCTGTTTTAACAGAAGGAATTCTTTGAAGTGCAAGGCCAAGGAGCCTTGAACTCCTGATTGCTGCTGTGCATTACCCTGCTCAGGACACAGGGCTCTGCTCACCTGACCTTCCTGTGACCACTGGTTTCTCCTCATGCATGTAGGAAACAATTCTATAACGACTGTGCTCACAAAACCTCTAAAATAGTGCTTCAGCTGTAAAAGAAGTGCTTGTAAAGATTTTTTTTCTTGGAGTTTAGCAACAGATCCTCTTGATGGAGACCTTTCTGATGAACCTCAACAGGATGAGACTCAGTCTTTGCTTTTGCCTTACTCCCTGTGGCCCTGCAGAGGAGCAGCTTTTAATGCAATGAGGCTCTTGCAACACATTTCTCAGCACAGCACTCCCAGGCAGGACCCTGAGAAGTTGTAAAGTAATGTTGAACAGTAACGTTGCAGATGACAATCCAATTCCAATTTCAAGCCTCACAGGGTGCTATTACAAACAGCAGGGGAAAATTACAGAAGGTGCTTTGGCACCTTTAGCTTTTAATAGTCATTTTAATCAGATGATCTTGACATAATTTTCCTGCCTGTTTGGTAATCTTATTTGGAAAATGGAATGAACACAAGATCATTTTGCAACATACAATAAGGTTTATTTCTTCCAGTACCTGTTTTTCTGAGCTTCTTTCCAGGGGAATCTTATCATAAATCAGTATACTCTGAATTGCTGGAATTGACTGTGTTGGCAGCTGGTGCTGATAGCTACAAATGTGAGTCACAGAACTGTAAATTAGAATATAGAGCATCAATGGATTTCTTTAGGCAGAGACTTTTTAATAGCATTAAAGGAGTGACTGCATTTATGGCTTAAGTGGTATCTTGAGTTCTTTTCCAGCTTAACTTGTAAAGTCAGTGAGACTCCAGCAATTTTTTCCCCTAAAATTTATGTTTACAAAAACAAGACAAGGAAACAAGCAAACAAACAAAAAGCTGTCATTTCTTACTGGTGCTTCTTTTTGGGGAAGTGAAAAAACAGAATGATCAAACCAAAGCCCTCTTAAAAACCCCAATCAGGGGTATGGCCACACAGACTAGGATTTTTATGAAGATTACCATGACATCTTTGAGTCTGTGTCCCTTAGCACTTCAGCATAAAGATCACAAAACTATAAATAAAACTTCTGTGTACGGCTTTACCAATTAAAATACTTAGAACAAGTAACAGAGCTTTAGATGAAGTTGCAGTGCAAAATCCCAAGGATGATTTGTCATCCCACACATTTGTCTCTCCACCTTCTGGAGATATTGATGGGCCAAATGGTATGTTTTATATTTACCAATATTTTTGCCATGACAGCAGGACCTCAGAACCAGGTTTCCATGGGTTTTGTGTTTTTATAAGCCCTGGAGAAATTTTTTTTTTCTAGATATAAAGTTATTGATAAAAACTTCATTAGAATTAATATCCCTTCCATGGATACTAAAGTAAACTCTCACACATTAAAAGTTAGAGGGAAAATCGAGCCAGATATTTAGATCATACAAAATTGGAAAAAAAAAAGAAAAAAATTTAAAACTATTATTAAAACTGGCAGATCAGAAATAGGGGGGGAAAGGTTTCTCTGTAACAAAATTTAAATGTTACATTTCAGTCAAAAATTTCAAAAAAAAATTAAGTAAAGAAGTGCTACATTTTAAGCAGATGGTTTGAAAGAAATCTTATTCTGAAAACTTAAAATATTTTATTTTAGAAAGTGACAAAACTAAATGTTTAAAATTATTTTATTTTTACATGCCAAAATTGAAACTTTTACTAGTTGCTGTTTGTGCCAAATGAAGCTCTGCCCCACTACATCTGTTTCAGGTAACCCAATTGTTTCTATATTCACATCAATCAAAGTGTGTGCTAAGAGTCTGCATTTCAGCAGAACCCCCTGCTACGAGTGCCCAGAGAATTAGCTGGGATGCGCCATTGTACAGCACAGTAATTCCAGCTAATCCTCCCCAAAAACCTTAAAAGAAACAGCAAGAAACAAAAGAGTCAATATTACTTTCTCACTGAAAAAAAAGTCCCATCATCACATTAACTGACATTAATATTTTTTTTTTAAATTGTACATTTTGAAGCTTGAAACAGAGCTGGAATACAAGAACAGTAGAGTAACTATTCTAATACAGATAAGGATTCCTCTACTTCTATATTGATAGAAGTGGGAGTCAAGATTTGCTGTATTTTTCCTTTATGTCCATTTCATGTAACTCAGGTACTTCCCTGGGAACTCAGGCTTCCTAGGCTATCCTATTCCTTTGGAATGGACTCCTGGAATTGCCCTATGGAAAAGCACACATGCAACTCTGAGTCCAACCTGCCAACCAGGGCAGCTGGAGCTGAAGTCAAACAGGTCAATATCTGTCAGATGCCTTTGCTGTGTGACTGGAATTGTTCCTATTAGACCTCTAAATTCTAGAGGTGTAAATTCTGAATTAAAAAATAAATTCCATTAAATGTGTAAATTCTGAATGCAGGAACCACTACAATGGTTTTCACAAGATCAGAGGCATTTAGAATGTAGCAATATGTGTATCCTTGTTGTTTTTCAAATCATTGCTCCATCTGGATGAAGGATAGCAAATCTAATGGTAAGAAATTTTTTATAAATGAATATTTGGAATTTGGAGATCAAGGTTAGAAATTCTATGTTATATTCAGAACATTAAAATTTAAGGAAAACAAAATTGATCAGATACCAATACAACGTCTTTAAACTAAAAAACCCTGCTAACATAATTAAAATCTGCCTGAGACTTAATGATTCAGAGGTGATATTTAAATCGTGATTTCATCTCATTTCTCAATTTCTAAAAGTTAAACATTTCCATTTATTCAAGCTATGTGATCATTTTGGTCTATATCTGCCCCAGAGCTCTTGCTGCCTTTTATTATTATTATTACCATTATTATTATTATTATTAAATTAAAAATGAAATTGATCATAATTAGAGTCTGCGGGAAGCAAGTAAATGCAAGACAAGGTCAAAGAAATGTTTTGCTGTCCCAGGGGCACCATGAGAAATGAAGTGGTGATAGTTCTAACAACTTCCCTCTTCTTCCTGTGCCTGTTTACAGATGATAAAATAAAGGTTTCTCAGTCTCTCACATACAGAAATCACACCAGCAAATCTACCAGTGGAAAAGCCCTTAATTCTGTCACACCAGAATCACGTTATTACACATTTAGCCCCTGTTTCTTGTGATTTGTAAAAGAAAGAAAGAAAGATGGATCACATTACAGATATAATGCAAAAAGATAAGCAAAAGATGCTGAAGTTGTGCTAAAAGCCTGTCCTTTGAGAACTGAAGTGTATAACTTTGTAATTAGACTTTGGATGAGAGGACTATCATGTCTTAGTCTATTGTTGTTCTTATCAGTGGTCTCTGGAGACTGTGGACAACATCCAGTAATGATTGCAGAATTTGATCATGTTTCTAAATTAATTGTCCTGTGGCCTGTTGGGAGTATGCAGTCATATCCAGTGGAGAGGAAGGGAATAATATTGTATCATGCCAAATAACCCCAAATAGTCATTGCTCTCAGCCTAGGCTGTGATCTAAATAAACTCAATTTACATAACCAAGTTGAACATATTAATTTACATAATCAGCTCTAAGTACAGAAAAGATATGGGACTGCAGCACTAACATATATTTCTCATTCAGGATTTGCAATCTACTAGTGGTATTCAAATGACCTGAAGTTTTTAAAATTTCTATACAGTGTTAACATGGCAAAGAAAGGGATTTACTTGGCTGAATAAGGTGGGGTTGGGAGAAAGATTAAAGAGAAGCAAACATCACAATTTTATTTTTTTTTAAATTCCTACATGCCTGACCTGTCAGCACTTAATTAACAGGCACCTCAACATCTGTGACAACTCCAAATAGGATTCTTATAAGGAACCAAGCTGCTGTGGAAACCCCAAACATAAAACTACAAACATACTGCAGTACTTTAAGTAAAAAAATAAGGAAGGACTTAAGAGATGTTACAGTTTTGAGCCACTCAAATGCTTATCATTACATCATTAGCTACAGTTGTAATTAGTGAATTTATGCTGATATACTAATAGACCAAACCTATAACTGTGTGAAGAACTCGTAACTCGTCATCCATTTTGTCATCCATCCTGGGGTCCAGGGTGTGAGCAACCTCTGGCTCCCCAGGGTGGGCCTTGAAGGCCTTCAAATAAATATGGACTTTTATTCCCTTACTCCTGTCTAGTCTCTGTTTCTAGGTAGCCACTTCAGGCTTCACCACCAAAGCTTCACAGATTTTTAACTAAAGAACCAACTGTTTCTTTCAGAAAGTAAGAAAGCTGTAGATTGGCATTTAGCAGAATGGGTCCTTTAGCACTGTTCAAGATACTGTAACCTCATCATCAAAAAGCCACCCAAAAATCACATCAATATCCAGGCCACTACAGCTGAGTGCCCCTGGCTGCAGGTGGTGGCAGTGGCACAGGAGTGGCTCAGATTCAAGGGCTGTTCTGCCTGAGGAGATGGATGGATTGAGCACAAACCTGGGCTTCTTATCAGCCCTCATGAAACTCTGGCACTGCTGGGTTTCGACATTGCCCCCAACACTGATCTGTACATTTCACTTGCAATTCCTGTAATTCTTGGGTTAGGACACTTCTCCCTGTGCTCACTGACTCACCCTTGGGCAAAGGCCAGCACAGAACTGCTACAGTTCCCTCCATCCTGTGCAGTTCTTATCCCATTTTTGTGCTCCAGAAGCTTTACTTGGGCTCCCTACTTCTCACCCAGGACAGACAGTGCTCAACAGATCAACTCATTTATTCCAAGTAGTACTTCAGAGAAGCTCTAAAATTCTTCTTTGGCAGCCGTGCCTCCCCTTGCCGAGCGTGCAGCCACGGCAGAGCAGCTGCTTGGGCATTTGTGCATCAGCTGTCCGGGCCACATGTCCAGCCCAGGGCATCTGAGCCCTCACAATCAGCACTTTGTCACTGCATTTCTGGGCTCCTTCTCATCTTAGCTGCAGGGCACCCCAGGAGATGGGAAAAATTGATTACACTTCAAGTAATTTCTGGAAAATACATGGTTGTTTAAAATGCGACCGCTTCCATTCTGCAGTTTTTTCATTAGGGATAAAACAAAACGAAACAAAACAAAGCAACCAAAGCAAAAACAAACCAAAAAACCAACAAACAAAAAAAATCCAAACCAACAAAAAACAACAACAACAACAACACCAAAACAAAACAAACAAACCCCTCCCCACCAGAAAAAAAACCAAAACAGAACAAAACAAAACAAAACAAATTAGAAAAGAAATTTGCACCCCCCCCAAAAAAAAACCTGATTCACTTACAGAGTTTCTAATATTTCCATTCTGGCACTGCCTTTGAAAGCCAGTTTGAAACAACCCCTGCCTACCAAATTGCAGAGGAATTATTCTCAATTACAGCCCTCCATCTGTTAAAAAGTATAGACACTGATCAGTGCTGACCTCTCCTGTGACAGGTCAAACAGATGAAAAATTCTGACAACCGCTCAGTTTTGAAGCTCCAGGGAGAAGCAGACAGAGAAAGGAGAGAAATAAGGTTTCTTTGCTCCATTTTATTTCAGTCTTTTTGTGAAAGTAAAACACATTTGCTTTCTCTCTAGTGAATAAATTGCACATGGCAGTGCAATTTTCTTTAAAGTCATTAGCTTAATGTTTTAATTTTGGTATCATTTGCAGAAATCTTCACCCAATCAATCACTTCAGCTTTTGTTTCCTAGTTCTGGACAGTTCTGCTGAGCAGCACAACTTTGCTCCCCTCTCTGTTCCAGCACCTATATAACTCAGTTGCATATAAATCTGACAGGATTCAGCAAAGTCACACTGCTGGGAGAGACCGATTGCTGGGGACACCTTGCCAAGCCACAGAGAAATCACTGAAAATACTATTTCAAAGCAGATTTGGGTTAATTAACCTTAACTGCGTGACAAGAGTCTCCTTTAAAGACTGTGTGACATTTACCTGTGACTACTCCCTCCAAGAAAAGAGTTTCTGGGATGGAAGAGACACCGACCTAATGAAAGGTAAACACAAATCAGTCTCATTGAAGACCGACTTAGCAAAGTCTATATAGCACCACATCCGCAAGGTAGAGCTGTTAATTAGGAGTGGGAACTACTTATATAGCTGGGCTGCCACTTCTAAGGATTTAAAAAAGATTAAAAGGACTGAAGAAAGAAGTGTCCCCTCAGGAGCACTTCCAACCCACATTTAGGTCAGCTCACGACTGATCCTTCAGCTATACCAGATGTGTTTTATTAGGGAATGCTGCCTTCTGCTCCCAAAAGAAATGCAGTTATTGAAGTTCACTGAAAAGAGCAAAACCCGACTGGTGCAGCCTGGACAGGCCAAAGAAAACAGGAAAGCAACGTTTTCAATGACTGTGAAAGTCTTACAGAAGATGCTGATATTCATGTTCATCTGCTACTGTGTTAAAATTTTTGTACAACTAAAATAAAAAAGGAAAAGGAGGTCTAGAGCTATTAAATAATTTCTTCCTGAGATCACTGTCTACACAGGAGAAAAAATAAAAACAAGCAGAGAACCTATAACTTCATGATTTCCAAATACAGAAAATGCAGGGATTTTAAAAATGAAAACAAAAGCAAAAAAAACTCTAAAAAACCAGCCAAACCATCTGATATGACACCACATTTTTATTCCAGGTTAACCAGAGCTGTCCCTTCAAG
Source organism: Chaetops frenatus (assembly GCA_013400775.1). Taxonomy (NCBI): domain Eukaryota; kingdom Metazoa; phylum Chordata; class Aves; order Passeriformes; family Picathartidae; genus Chaetops; species Chaetops frenatus. The sequence goes on from VZTR01020481.1 coordinate 506,884, forward strand.
TTATACTAAATGATTTCCAGGTTAGGATGCATGTGTGATGATGGAACTTACTTAATTAAATCAGACTGATCTCAGAAGAAAATGTTATTCTGGAAAAAAAATTCAAATTATTTAACATGTCAAAGCTAAGGAATATTTTCCTACAGCTGTGCATGCTGACTATAGAAACATTTTTTTCATTGATCATTTTAAGCTGCAGATAAATTCTTTGTGTGAAAAAAGGAAAAGAAAACGCAAATTCAGTTGCCTCTGTATCTTCACTTAAAGTGGCATGAAACTATTTGGTTGCTGTTTTTGTCTCTTATGTAATTGTGGGACAAACTTTGGCTTTTGTTACTCACTTAAGACATGAACAACCCCACCAGGCCTGTGGGACAATTGCACACCCTGAAGCTGGTCCTTGAGGGCTCTTGCTGCTTTATTCTCATATACTCATTACTCTCTTACACTTGCAGGCATTTCCCCCATTTCTTGACTCACTGTTATTGCTCTTTCCTACAGTCTCACTGTTTTGCAGTGTCCTGTGAGCAGCAGAGCTGAGCGTGGTATCCCAGCACTGGCCTCCCTGACGTGGTGAGTGAGAAAGTGAGGGGCTTTGGAGATCATCTCATCAGCTCCACTGAGAGCAAAGGCTGCTTCAAATTCATCAGAGCAAAAGGTGCTGTAGTCATACAAACTGCTGTTTGTCCCCTGCAATTAACAGGGTAATATTTTCAAACTGAATTCCAAATATCAATATCCCAGAAAACCGATTTAAAAAAAAAATTATAATAAGCCTATATCACTTGAAGTGAAATGCACACGTAGGAACAGGAGAGATCCCGTGGCAGGTCTCCAATGCAGCAGTACCAGCTGAAGCCCAGGGAAGCCCTGGTGACTGAGTAGGTGATTGTTCTCACATCCTCCTGAAATAATACAGATGCAGGGTCTCACTGCAAGGACAGCTGGGGGCTGAGGAGTCAATCTGAGGTCCAAGATTTGGCACCAAAACATCAGACCTGAAGACTTGGTGCTCTTCATTTCTATAGTGATTTGTACAATCTCAGGAATGGGGGACTTGCCACTGTAGATGATTTTTAGTTACATTTTGACCAGAACTCCTTACAGACTTTACTGTTGAAGCCTGAAAGATGGATTTTTTTTTCCAGGTCTTACATGTTACTTGGCACTGCTGAAAGATTTCCCCCTCTTTCTCTAGAAAGGATGAGCAAAGCATCCCCAGGACAACCTCTGGCACACTTCACAGCCCACCTTCAGCTGCTGAGATGCTGTCCTGACTAAGGCTAGCAGAGTATGACCTGCATTTCACCCAGCCCATGACAATAAAAGACAATCATTATCTTGATCATAATTCCAGTTCTAATAATCTGACAAGAGACATAGCTCAGAAAATACTCTGGAGTGCTTTATCAATTAAAGTCACCTCCTCAGTTACTATTGCAACTTGTACAAGGTCTGCAGCACTTTTCAGCTTTGCTGTCTCGGGTGGTGATAAATACACTTTTATGTCTTTCCAGATGTTAGTGTACAAAGTCTCTTTCATTATTCATGCTCCATAAACCCATACGAAGAGCTGGGCACAGATCAAGCACATGGGAAACCTAATTTCAACTATCTCACCATATTTTAGATGTAATTTAGCAACAGCATGCTCAGTGCCCTTATTTATGAAGGTTATCTGCCTTAGAAATATATAAAGCCTCTGCTTGTCCTTTTACAGAAGTTTTTCACTACTGAAGCTTGAAACACATCATGATAGCATAAGTCATACAAACAGCAAGGGATACAACAAAGCCTGATTTAACTGACAATCTCTGCTTTGAAGGTAAACCTTCCCAAGGAGCTTAGACCCAGAAGTTGACCTGAAGGCTCATCTAACAATACTTTGTCTTGTTAAACATGAAGGAGTCAAAGACTTAAAGAGTCCAGGAAGAATCATGCAACCGTGGTTTCAGTTTTCTTTTTTTTTTTTAAATGGGATTTTTAGAGGTTTATTTTTCATTTTAGGAACTGAGGATCTTATTTTACACCAGTTCTTAGCCACCTGTTTGATCACATTACACCATGGGCCTTCAAAATGAAAAACCAGGCTTTTGCCAGTTAACTAAGGAATGCTACCAAAACATCTATTTTATATTGATGTTGGCAAAGATGAAAATACTTCACAAGATAAAAATCTGTGTCCACATTTTACATGTTAGCAGCATGGTCTCCTTTCTGTAGATGGGTTCCAGCCTCTGGGATTAGAAATCCCCAAACCAGTAGTGAGCAACAAGCAGAAGAGCAGAGGAAACTTCAGATTCAAATGAGTCTCCCTCCCATTAAAAGATCTCATTGCAAAGCAACATCCCCAATTCCTCTGATTCCTCCCTCACGAGTGACACATGTGAAGGCAGAGGGACACAAATCATAGTCATGAGTGACACAGGGCATGCAAACTGCCCACTGAAGCAAGGGACATTCTGAGAGAGCCAGAGAGCTCTGAAGACAAGGACTACACCAAAGCTGTTAAGAGTCACAGGCTGACATTTACCTGTTTGTTGTCTCTCCCTGGAAGATGCTGCAAAGCAAACTGGAGGGCACAGGACTTCTGGGAGACTCAGAAAGCAGAGCTCTAGTGGCAGAATATTCTTTCTCGCTTGATGAAGGGTGGAGGCAACAGGAATTCCTCCATCTTAATTCATAATGTCCCTTTTCCTCTGTGCAGAAATAAAGAGTGCAGGGAGTATTCTGCCCTAAGCAGTAGAAAATGAACCAAAATCCTAAACCACATGTATTTGTATGTAGGTGGCTGCTACCTTTTTTAATCATAGTCTTTCTTTGCCAAGAGATCATTTACAACGTATGTATCAAATCAACACTTTCACAGAGCCAACTGTGAAGGGAAAAAAATTTTTTTTTCTCATTCCTTTAAGGGACACAACCAGAATAAAATAATTGCAACCCTTTTGCAGCACTAAGCACCCTTCCAAGCCCCTCCTCATCCACTCACTGGGCAGTCCAGCTCAAAGGAGAGTGCCCCTCCCAACTTTCCGGACCCAAAAACTCGGAGGAGCAAATCCTCAGTGACAGCAGGTGTGATATCTGGCTCTCCATCCTCAGCTTGATGAGTGCACAGAGGTGAATTCATGGTTCTGTCCTCCCTCTTGTGCTGACAAAGCCCCAATGCCAGGCAAGGCAGATTGGAATCAGGGCTCTCTGGGACACAGCCTCGTGCTCTGCACACTCTGGGAAAGCATAACAAGGTCACTCACACCCCCAGGGAGGGCTGGATTTGCACCAACAAAACAAAAATCCAGTGATGAGTTTGCTTTGCCTTTTAAACTAAACCAAGGTAAATTGGCTTTAATTTACCCCAGACATCCTTCCAGTACTCACCCTTCCTTACAATACTCAGTTGCAGTAACACTGAGCATCTTTTGACCACTTCACTTCAAACAACAATTCCTTGGAAGTGATAAGCGTAGAGCTAAAAGTGACAAAAAAGTTTAGATGATTTCAAGAGGGTTTGTAATTCTGAAAAGCTCTGAGCTTATGACAAACAGGAATTTTACAACTGATTCACTGAAATAAGGACCAAAACAAAAATGTAAGAAACTCTTGAGAAAGCATGAAGTGACTGTGCATCCACATTTGGCAATCTATAAAATCAGTTCTGTTTCTAGGAAATCCTGCCTGCCTTTCCTGATGATGGATATAACAAACATATAATTTGCCTCAGAGGCAAAGCAGAAATTAAAAATGCATTAATTCATGCAAACCGAGGTCTGGGATATATCTGCTTTGTTTTGTTCTATTATTAAAATAAGAAAGTTTAAACCAGATGAAAATTTGGTATGAAACATAATCCTGAAAGTCTTAGGGTCCACTACAATGCTTGGACAAAATTCAAATACATTTTATCCAAAGCATGGCACCAGCTTCCATCAAAAAATTATATGTTCAGTCACAAATGGTTATTGTAAAATCTTTATTAACCTAAGTGCATATAAAAATTGTGAATTCTTAATACAAAGCAGTATTTGACTTTTAAATTTCATTTTAAGGTTGCCCTGTTCACTTGGAATGTGATTACAGAGTAAATTAAAAAGTAATCACATGTGAATTACATTTCCTCATGAATGTAATGACTTCAGGAGACTGATTAATGTTAAGCAGTGCCTGTCCTACCTCATGCATACCTTCCCAGGTGAGATGTGCAAGATAGCTGTCGTGAGTTGATTTAATTTCCTTTCTCTGGTAGTCCAGTGAGAAATGTTGAACAGAAACCAATTCAGAGCGTTCATTAGATCTGTATATGTTCCCTTCTTTTGTCCACCCAAGCACCATCTGCAAAATGCTATCAGTGGCAGCTTATGATTGTGAGCAAGACCCCAGAGACTCCTCTCATCCTGTGCCCTGCATTCGAGCCAGGAAAACTCTTTACATTTAGATAGAACAACTCAGCTGCTGCATAGAGCAAGAGATACATATGTGTCAGCATATTAAAGCCTGATGAAAAGAATACCTTGTCAATAAACTAGGAAACAGGCCTGTCTAGGAAAATACACAAAAATATATATATACACATCCCTCTAAAAAGCTGCACATAACTCAAAACATGGCTAAAACATTTTCTTTAATTTTTTTTTAAATGAATGTAGGTATTACATTAAAAATCATTAAATTTACAGGAATATTTTATTATCTATGAATAAAAAAAAATGGCACAAAATTATGTCTCTAACTCAATAGCCACACAATGGTTCAGTTCAAAATTTGTTTCCCAAGAATCATTTTTAATTTAAATAAGAAGCAGAAAGGATATTAGCCTTAGTCTCAGTTTGTTTGGATCAGTTCACCTTACATCTCATCTTTTCCATGGAAAGACTCATATCCCTCTTTTATTCCTGACTTTAATAATAAATAGGAATCAACCTAATAGCTCAAGTGAGTCACAAGAAATAACCCCAAGTTTCTGCACAGGTTTGTATGTTTCTATAGATGATTTCTATACAGATAATCATATTTCTGGACCCTTTCGTAAGAAAACATTCCACAACTTACAGAGAACCAGCAGGACGTCCAATGCATATGAGAAGAGGTAAATGCAGAATGTCTCTGAAGCCAGCAAAGGAAAATGCATCCAAAGGAACCAACCCTACATGACTCAGCACTGGTCTCAAAGGGTGATACTGATGCTTTTCCAGTCTTAGATGCCTTGATGGGCAATAGTGAAAGTGAGATGAATATAGGGATGCCAGCATTTACAAAATAAGTCTCTCAGTTTTCACCCAGANACCAAGGAATTATTTTAGCTGTATTAATTTTGCAGCTTAAGTAAATACTAAAGGCAAAAGCATAGTCTAATTGTTCCAGAGTCAGTTTATCTCTGATGGCAAGAGGACTGTTCTGAATCCTAAGTGTGCTTTTTAGTAGCAGCATAAGAATAAATTCCAATATATTAACAAGGGTTTTTGCAATTAGATATTCATATGTAAATATATTTGTTTTCATCACCTTATGTTGTCACTTTCCATTATTTCTGTATCCTTAGCAGTAAGACTTTGTTTCTCACTGATTTTCCTCCCCATCCCAAGCCTGCTCCATCTCCTCTTAGCAGAGCTCCTAACACAACACAGCCCAATTCTCCTGGCTTTGTCACCCTGGTTTGATCCCAGGAGGAGCCACCCCCCCACAACCTCCTTTTTTGTCTGGCCTGGCTGCAATTCTCTTCTACCATCCAGCCATGTCCAAACAGGTCACATTTTAGACATACTAGATAAAAATAGCTTCATTTAAAACTCCATCTCTATTCTGATGCAGCAACAAAAAAAAAAACCCCTCAGCAAACTGGACTGTCTTCTGGTAGGAATAAAAATCCCTGCAAGTAATAACTTTTTTTTTAATCTATATGTGAAAGTTCAAAATATCTAAACATCTTCCTAAAAAGAAAAGGTCACCTGTAACAAGGGACACTCTGTGACTATAAATACACCTCTGTTTTCAAAGGGGAGCCTTTGCATGGTGTGCAATGTCATGCTCCTTTTCCAGCTCATGGGATTATTGCTTTAGACTTTCCCCTTGACACCCAGCACTCCAGTTTCCCTTCAGGAGGAGAGCACCCAATCACCAAACACCATTTTTCATAAAGCATATGATGGTGCTCTCCTCCTGTCTGCTTCTTTGTATTTCATTGGGTGTTAGGATCTCAAGAGACTGTTCATAAAGACAGCAGAGACACCACTGCCCTGACTATCATTGTGTTCCTCAAATAATATAACTGGAAGTTAATTGACATTAATTCACTTGTTCAGAGTTGTACAGAAGATGTTGCTTGCGAACAGCAGCCATGGTTGACTGATTACAGATAGGCAATTAATTTTGAAAAAGGATATTGAAAAATAAGAATCCAATGTCATCTCAGTAGGTGTCACTGCAGTCAGAAGAACATGTCAGAAAAAGAATGCTAAATATTTAGATGGCATTGGCATCACCTGTCCTGCTAAAAGGAAATATTTATTCTATTAACCTGGCCTCTTCCAGTTTTAAACATATCTTTAATCACAAATATTCAGTTCAGAGCTTAAGTTAGTTGTTTGCTGTAATAAAGAATCAGAGGGCAAGCACAGTATTTCTCTGCCCAGAATGAGCCTCCTGCAGCACACACTGCTTGGGAATGACTAAAACCATTGAGACATTTTTCTGCAAAATGTGTTTCCTGAATTATAAATGAAAATAAAATGAAACATCTACCTTGACACAAGTTACTTCAGTATGCACCTACTGCCATTTGTCAGGGCACAATATTTTCACAAGCAATGCAGTGAAAGGGGCAGAATGTTAGCGTGGGTGCCAGGATGCCTGAGTCTGTCTGAGCTCTGCCGTTCATTTGCCATCTTCTCCAGATGACATCTTACCACTGTGCCCTGTTCTCCTCCCATATTTGCTTCTTATACTTACTTAGGTTTCATGGCCTGGGCCAGTCCTGTTTCTTACCTGTTGTTTTTCCTTCTTCACAGATTATATGATGTTCATAAAGCAAAGCAGACCTTGATAAGCTCAGCATTTCTCTACTATCAGCACCTAATCCACAAAATATAAAACTACCAGGATTTTAATATTAACTGATGTGCCATGGCTGTGAGATGGATATGGCAGCTCAGAGCAGTGCCCATATGCATTTTTACAGCCATGTAATAGATTTTTTCTGTCACAAGTTATGTACTGCATAACTAGTAGCATAATCAGCCACTGAAATGTGCCACTTAAGAAATCATAAGGCAGCCTGAGGAAAGCTTTTAGAATAGAAAACCTAAAATTTTATCAAGTGTTCTACTAACTGTTTCCCATTCAATTTTGAAAGGGACCTAAGCAGAGACAGAATTTTAGAACATGTATTTACAAGGGACACATTTCTGAAGCCATCTCCCTCCTCTCAAATAAGGCAGTAGCATAAAGAAAAGGGGAAAACAAAACCAGCTCACATCAGGTTGTCATCACCTTTCTGAGTTACCAGAAAGTCTGAGCATTTCTAATACATAAATATTCTCCATCTTACTTTACTGAAGATCTGCCCAGCTTCCAGCACCATCCACTGCAGGATGTTCCTCATGCCCCACAGAAACACAGATCAGCTACAGAGTGAGTATGAGACCTGAGAGGCAATTTTTGTCTTCTGACAACTTCCAAAAAATCCCATCCCTGGTGCTCTTTTCCTTAATATCTTGGAAACACAGGTTCAAGGCCAAAAGAGCAAAGAGGCAGTGCTCCAGCTGGTTCCATGGATTTGCAGCTTGACGTGCCAGAAGACAAATGATCCCAGAGAAGCTTTGTGAGGAAGCTGAATGAGCTAAAGGGAAGCAGTACCTCCTGACCAAAGCCATTGTACAGTTATAGAGCTGCACATGTGGCTGTAAAATGGCAGTGTGGCAATGAAAATCTTCTAAACAAAGGCAGCAAAGGCCTCAAGGGATGGACAAAACTGTTCATCTGAACACACTTAGCTTTGAAAAACTTGTTTGACCATTACCAAGGGACAACAGGAGACCAACACACCTTTAGTAGTCTATGGCCCACATGTAGAACAAATGTTTAAGCAGTAAAAAATATTAAAAGAGAAGGAGGAAAAAAGAAAAAAAGAAAATACCAGAACATCCCATTAGGATTCAGAAAACCTAACTTCAAACTCCTTTGCTGTTTCTCTCAGTAGCTTGAATCTGGTTCATGCCAAAGGAACACCCTAAGCACTTGGTAACTTTGAAGTGCAGCAGATTACTTGCACTTGTAACTTTTAAAACCTCTCAAAAGGTCTTTTCATTCCAGTGAAAATGAAGCTGATTTCACAGTAACATGTTTTTGTGCACCTTGGAATTGGAGTCTTCCTCCAGCCATATTAACATTCTACAAGACTCAATTCAAGAATAAGTGAAATTACCTCAATCTGCTCAAAAACTTGAAGATAATTTGGGATTAATTTTCTCAATAGCCTTGATCTGAAATAGTCAAATATGGTTTGATTCATTAAGGTATTAAGTAAATGTTTCTTTAATAACTGAATTTATCTCAGCATTCTGCCTTTATCACTTATTGTAAGAAGTTGAGCTACTATAGAAAACCAATGATTTTCAACAAAGAAGTAAAGACATCAGTTAAATCTCCAGTAGTTACAACAGAATAGTCAATTTAATGGATAGGTATTTTTTTCTGACTTTTGCAGTTAGGCTTCTGGCTTTGTTCATGCTAAAGGGCAGCAGTGAGAGACAACAGTGCCATCAAAATATCTAGGCATCATGAAGAAATCCAGCTAGCATTTTGGAAGGTAGAAATTATACCCTTACACTCTGTAATTTTTAAGACAATTGGCTGAAATACCAATTCACATCTTGTGTCCTTTGTCTTACCAATAAAATAAATAAAATATACTCTACTACTAAGGGTAATAAGAGGTACATTTTCCTTTTGACAGAGATATAAAACTGTCATTAATATGTTATAAGGGAAGATTATAGTCCTAAATGTAACTATCCTTTCAACTTCTGACATGTCAAATTAATCTTTGCTTACACCATTACATGAACTAGACACAGGATGAAAATTCATGCCTCTGTAAAATGACCCTGCAAGACCCCTGCAATACTGAATTTCTACTGTAAGTGTTAAGTGAGAACATGTACCCCATTGCTGCCATGAATCTTATGTGCAAGAGTCAGATATTTCTATGACAATTGACAATATAGCCTCCTAAAACTGTTAGCAAGGAGGATACAGCAGAGGATACTTCATTGGCTGAATTTTATCTACCAAATACAAATTACACATATAATATATATTATGTATATTTATGCTCAGAGTTACTAATTCATGATCCAGATGTTTCACAATGACACAGAACTTGGACTGCCTTACAAACCACACAGCAGATTACAAACCTGTTTGACTGCTCGAGACACAGACCTAATCTTCACTTCTTGATGGGAATTGACTCAAAGCTGGACTGCCTAATTTTAAGATTAAAAATGAAATAAAGACTAAGTTTAATAACTCTTACAGCGTTTAAACAAAGATTGCCAGCTGACAGCTCCTAGGGAAAAAGCTCAAATTAGTTCTGTCAGCTTCCTTTTGAACAGTTATGTGTTGCAGTGATAAGAGGGGCAGCAGATTTGTTTTAAAAGTCGACTGCAGCTGTGTTCAGAGGACCCGAGCAGAACATTGCATTAGAGGCTCAAAAGGAAAACAAATACAGAGATTGCTCAGCACAATTAACTTTCAGGATTTCCAACTATGGACATTTCCACATATGGACATATCCACAATTCTGTAAACACATTGTAAATTACAGGAACTCAGGAAGCAAGTAAAGAAAGATGAAAGGATGATGCTTCCTCACAAAAATCTTCAAACAACTGCATGGCTCCACTAGGCCTTGTTTACTGTCAGAAACTTGGACTGTTCTGACTGTGGGTTCATTGGGAGCTCAAGGAGAATAAATATAAGTCCACTGTATCTCTATAATATGTGGTTTTAAGATATGACATTTTCCATACAAGGAGGAGTGTAGGGTTATCAAACAACAGCCCCAAGGTTTTAAGCTGGTGTGATTCCATCCAAAGGAGGATTGCACCTCTTGGTTAAAAAGTGCACTGAGCACCCATAAATGCAGTGCATCAAAAATCTGGAAGAGTTTTTTAGTATTGAATTTCCTGCTGCAATCATATGGTCCTTTGACATATTTCAACAGCATTAGTGAAGTGGGCCCCAGAGAGGCCAGTCCTGGGGAAGCCCATGCAGCATCCAGAGGTGTTCACAGAGGCACCACCAGCTGGAAAGGCCTCAGGGACAAAGGGTTTGCACAATCTCCCACCTCCAAGCCGGCTGGACAGTTTGGCAGAAGCTCTTGAAATGAGTAACTCACAACAGCTTTACTTTGTTCTGTACTCTTCATCTTACAGGAGTGCAACTGATAAATCTCTGATTTTGGTATGGTTGATCTGATGTCCATCCAGAGCTACTGTGGGCCATTCCTCTTGAAACAGCAGCCTCTGTGAATTTAGCTCTTTGTGACTATTTCCACCTCTACATGTCTGGTTGTGAAAGAAGGACACAAAGCAATCTCTTTACATGGACATGCCACAATTTAATTTTCTCCACACCTGTCAGGTCCAGAAAGACTGTTAGAAATTTCTGCTCAAGTGCTGAAAACCTCAAGCTAAGATTTGCTGTGTTGGAAAACACTGTACCTTAAATTTGTCCCTGATCGGGGTTCCAGTATTACCTTTGAGCAGTGAAATCCCTCACTTGGCTGGAGTGATGAAATCTCTGTGGCATGCAGATATTTTAAAGAGCAATCTGACACAGTCTGCTACCAGACAGAAAGTTGGAGAGTATCCAGTGAGACAGGATATATACAGAATCTACCATGTGTGCATCATGAGGGCACAGAGAAAAGCAGAGGTGTGTGCTATCTATAAATACCTGTATGTATATCAACACGCACGTGCAGAGGCTGCTAAATTATAGCTGCTAAAATTATACATTCAAAGAGTACAGATTCCATCTGATCAATCATTCAGGACATATTTACCTTTAATCTGCATAAAGGACATGATGAGAAAGCCAAATATGTCACTGTGAAGATATGCTAAATCAAAGAAATTCAGAGAGCTCTGGGCAAAACCCCATTATTATTACTTTAATCACATTCTTATAGGGAAAGTGATATAAATGTGTGCCATTGCTGGAAACCTGACCAACTTCTTTTGATGTCTTGCCCAGCGTAAAGGGAGCCAAGGATGCCCTGGAATCACACAATTTTATTTGTAAATTCACTTATAAAAATTTGATATGAGCCTAGAGTGAAATTCAAAATCTGGAAGGGTATCGCAAAAGCCTGTTAATACCCAAATCTATTGAAATAAGAAGTTATCTAAAGCAGTAAGGGCACAGCAACTACAATCGTCACTTCTTTAAGCTTGAACTGCTAGGGACCTTTCTCAGTTGATCCATTTCAGAGATTTCAAAGTGCCTTGAAAACTGAAATAACGTTCTCTTGTATTAAAAAAAAAAGAAATTAAAAAATCTTCCTTAGACATAGCAAAATCCAGCCATAAAACCCCTCCTGGCCAGCCATCCAGTGTGTTACTGTGTTACGTTAGAGCCCAATGTTACAAAAACCCGTAACACAGCACGGGGAGCTGCCACCACCTTGTTTAACTTCCCTGCCTCTCCCACACATCTGGTTCAGTTAGTGACTCTCTTCCACCACCAGATTTGCAGGGCCAGGATATTGAAATGAAGCCAGCACACCCTCTTTGTGCCTGGGCTGACCAAGACAGTCTCTACACAGCGTCACACCAACTTCCATTCACAGCAATTTCTTGCAATGGGCAGGTTGGGAAGATAATGGAGAACCAAAACCAGAGGGGTGTGGTGGAGGGGAGGGCAGGGTGTGTGGAAAAGAGACAGACAAAGAGTATTTATACACTAGAAATGAAAATTATCAATGTCAACTCAGCACTGCTGCCCAAAATAAAATGTAACTGAATAGGTGCTCTTTGCCAAGTTTGCAGAATTTTTTTGAATGGAGGCTGATGTCCAGTTCCTGATGAACAACAAATCAGTGTTATTTGGTTTACAAATTTTTCTTTGTCTAAACAAGTCCTGTTCCAATTACAAATATTGGTATTAGGCTATCTCTCACTGAGTGCCTTTAGTTATGGACCGGGCAGTGTTCAATGACCTTAAAGTCAATACCCAAAAATGTTCAAGCAATGTGTCCTATGTTACATCCCCACAGAACTGAGAGAATATCATTATTAAGATATTTAACAGAAAAGTGAAACAATCTACTTTAACTTTTTTCTTCTGTCCTAAACTTTGCAATGCAAAATTAGCAAATAACTTCATTTCTCTGTGCCTTCATGAACCTTTCCTGTTAAGGGCATTTCACACTGCTGGGGCTATACATAGCTTCACAAAAATTATTAAACATGAAAACCCATTCCATTCATGAGGTTATACATATTTTTCCTGAAATCAGTGCAGGAAAACAGAAATGCTAAAATGAAAAAAACCAGAAATTTCTGAAGGTAAATAGATGCAAAATGTACTGCACAGAGGATAGAATTTCTATATTCTAATAGCACTCCTCCTTTGACTAACAAGGGGAGAGTTTTCTCTGTCAGTTTCTACTTGCTATATAAATACTTGCCAGGTGAACTGGCACCAGCTTGTTTTGATTGTGAGGGTCAAAACTAGACATAAATGTTCTATTAAAATGTGAAACTAAACTTGGCAAATTTTACTAAAAAATATAGCAGTGGTCTTTTTTCCTCCTTTTTAAAACCTATTTTAACTTTTTAAAAGACCTCAAAGTCTTCATGGGTTGAAGTCAGCCCTTGTATTTTACAACTAAATACAGCTTACTACTACACGCCAAGGCGACATGAAAATACATTTATAAAATACTAAATTTATAGAAGATTAAAAAATCTTTGTTGAGAGTTTTCAGTAAACCTTGTGCAACATGGCAGCAAAGCAGTCTACTGGTAGATGGCAATCTCTCTAGGAAAAACATAATTCCATCCACATGACTGTAAATTACCCAAAGACTATAGGTAATTTCATAGCATTACCTCCGAGAAAATAAGAGTAATCTTCACATATTGCTCCAGGGAGGGGTCCTGATATTAAGGGGATGATGATGACCTTGAAATATAAATGGGAAAGAAGAGATGAAAGGAAAATTACCTGTAATTTTTGTTCTCAACCACTGGTAAATCTAAAGAATCCCTGGATGAACTTCATGTCTTGTGTTTCTGGCAGAGGCAAAGCACACTGAGTTACTAAAATAACTCACTGGTGATGGATACCTGCTTATCCCATCACTGTGTCCTTTACAGGAGATTTCAACCAGTGAGTTTGTTCTGCTCACCAATATGCAGGAAGCTCGTTAGAGCAAAAGCACATTTCAGTTGAGTTTCTCTGAGAAACTTAACCTTTTTATTTTCCTTGGGCAATACAGTTACTGTTTTAAGAAAACAGCTTTTGCCAAGAGCTGTCAAACACTAGGTCCCTGTAAATATTCCTTCCTTGAAATAAAAAGGAATAGTTACAGTCTTCTTCATTTTTAAATAGAAAGAACAGTGCATTTTCTCTTTCTATCTGCTTCAATTCAGATATTAAGAAGACTGACATGGAAATACTAAATTTGATCAGTCTTGTGCTTGATTTTCCTCTGGTATTGTTATGCAATGTTTTTGCCTTTTTTTTGCTCAAAATGGTGTTGGTAAAGATATTTGAAGGTGAAAGATGCACCCTAGCCAGTAGAAGACATGGCACTCCTAGTACAACAGAGGAGGTGTTTTATATTCTTTTTATAGAGACTCGCTCCTGCTGTCCAGAGAACAGTGAAAAAATTAAATTCCAGTGCCATCTCACTGCACTCACTGCCACAGAAGAAATCAGGAAGTGGAGACAGATGTAGAACCTGCTGACGAGGTAAAACAACACAGGTGACTGCTGAGTTCCTGTTACTGCATTATTATTTGAGCTAAAATAAAAAGTTCTTTAACGAGCAGAGGCCACTCTAAGGGATGGAGACAAAGAGCCCACTGCTTTGTGTTTTGGCCCAGGCTGTGAAAGTGTGAGCAGAATGAGACCCAACATCTTCCTGCAGACTTGGTAACACCTCATGGAATCACAAAATGGTTTGGTTTGGAAGGGACCTTAAAGATCATCTCATTCCAATCCCTGCCATGGGCAGGAACACTTTCCCCTATCCCAGGCTGCTCCAAGCCCCATCCAGCCTGGCCTTGGACACTTCCAGGGATGGGGCAGCCACCACCATGCCCTTCAAGATTGCACAGTTGCATCAGTCTGAAGTCTGAGCCTATAAAATGCTCAAGAGTAACTAAGAAACAGCAACGTAACAGATACAGATGCAGCAGAATCTTCCTGAAATATGCCATGAGACACAGAGGGTTCAGTGTAACATTCAGGCAATGTATACAGAGCAGGCCAGAGGGTACAGTGAAGCATGTTGCATCTAAATAGCCAAATTACATATACTGTATTTCAGTAAAATTAATGACAAACTGAACTCAGAGGCACCTCATCTAAATTTGAAATGGAAATTTGCATCTGCCATGTTTATTTCATTATTATTTCATGAGGAGTCTATGCTTGTTTATGAATTCTTAAAGTATATTTAAGCAATCAAGCATAATAGTGATGTAATTATCTCAAACCTATTGCAGTTCCAGGACTTTATGAGGAATCTAAGTGCATTTCATGTAGCTAGCTCCTAAGGTGTCTCACTCATGAGCTTATTCCCTGCTGTGTCTCACTGAAAAGAAGAGGCACTGACAAGGAAACAAAAAAACCCCCAAACCCTGTTACCGGAAAGGGGAAGGCAACGCATCAGTTGTGTGACCTGACACCACTCCCATAAACGGTGTCCACATCTGTCCCTGCACCAGCCTGGAGCCGGTGGCACAGATCCTACAAAGCAGTGTTTTTATTGGGTTCAAAGCTACCTCAGTGATGCATTTCTGAACAGGGCACTGTGCCTGGCAGCCAGCCTGCAACAGAGTTGCCACCTTTAGGGGAAGAGAATGCAGCTGGGGAGCTGGTCCATAATGAAAGTGATTGGAGAGTGGCTTCGCACTCACTCAGTAACACCGCTGCCATGGTGATCTCTTCCATTCTGCTGCTCTCTGGGTAGAAGGCACTCGCCTGTTCCCCTTCATATGTGATACCAGCTCTTCTTTAAAAAGAGACAGAGGTGGTAATGCTTGGCAGCTTGCAGATCAGCAGGGCTGCAGAGAGCAGAAAAATTCTGTTGGGCTGAAAGAGGCAAACACTGTCAGAGACCAGCAAAGCCCTTTCCCCTCCTTCCAAACTGAAGTATCATAGCTTCAAAATTAGCTTGTGAAAGCTAGAAAATTCCTGTCCAGGCTTGCTACTACCAGGGCATGTCTCCAGCAGATGTGAGCCACTTTTCCTGTGAAATCAAATATGGACACAGGGCTTAGTTTTGGAGAAGGACTGAAACTGCCACCTTGGCTTCAGCACAAATTATCTTTTGTCTCCTTAAAATTAATTCAGCCAGCTGAACACTTCCCATTCAGTAAAAGCAAATGGGGTCAAATGCAGGAAGGATCATCTGCTGCACAAATTATTCTTAAGTTAAGCTTTTCCCAGACAAGTTATCTAATTATTAATGATTTCAAGGGTGTGAAAAGTGAGCTCTAGGACATGTTTGTAAATCTTTCCAGGAGGCCCACCTTAAATTCAGCTCCAACAGTTGTCACTGCTCTAAATTCTGATGCACACCTTTGAACTTTCAGTCTTGCAGTGGTACAATCAAGACAAATGGGAGGTGACAGCTAAGTAGCAACAGTTCTTTAGTATAAAATGAAATTCATTAGACGAACGTTCAAAGGGTCTATACCGTATCTCATCCTGAAAGAACAGCTTTTCTACAGCCTGTTTCAAGACATCCAAGAATAACTTGCTCCAAGACAAGTCTGGCTGCAGGGGAATTTGTCAAAAATTTCTGAACTGATGCAATAACTGGACACACAGTCATTGACAAGGATTAGGAGGTTTCCTTTATGGTGATACTATAAAAGGATTAGTTCTTTGGTTTTACACTATAAATCCCTAAAGGCAGATTTTATTTTATTTTTATAGATGAACTACAAAAACATCATAGTATTTCTTTGTGAGATATGAACTTACTGCAATTTTTAAAACACTCATCTTTATCTTTATTGCTGTATTCCAGTACAGAAACAACACTTCCCAATCCTTCCTTTCAGCTCAACCTCTGCTTTATTAACTTGGTCCTTTTCATCCCTAGTCCAGGTGATATTTGATTAATTTGTGATCATGGCTCCTGGGCATCATGTTCTTTAAGATACTGTATTGTCCAGAGAATTATACATGGGTAATAACATCCTTTGTGTTTACCTTTATTATCTTTTCTCCTTGTTCAGTGCCCATTTTTCCTTCTGTGCCACAAATACTGTCTCTTACTGTATCACTGTATTTTCCTAGCCACAGAGCTTTGGTCTCTGGTAATTGAAAAATTCTTTATCCATTGCTATTACATTTACTGAGGTCAAAAACTATGAACATCCCCCATGTTTGAAATGCATCAGATTACACAGGCAAGTAAGTATAGAGTTGTTTAAAAGAATCATGCACAACTGCTTTTTAATCAGCAAAGGCTCTTTAAAGTCGTTGAGTTAGGAACTGCTATTCAGATGCTCCTACTAAAAGCACAAAGATTATTCAATCTTCTTTAATCTAAAATAAACTCAGGTTACCTGAAACCAAAACATGATGTATACACATAGTTTAGTACATACACTAGAGGTAGTTGGGCTTATAATTTCTTTTCTACTAATATTGTAGAAATGAAACCATACAGCTTGTCCCTTTGAGACAGGAAAATCACAGAGATACTCTTAGATCCAATACTGCTGTATGTTAAAGGACTTATTAGAATTTAAATTACTATTGTGTATTGTTTTAATATGTCTTCACAGCATGCACCACATGCATTCCTTTGCAGCTATTACACTGTACATTGGCTACATCAATTAACAGAAATGCACATTATATATTATTGACCTATTTAATACCTAATACATTTTTTCCACAGTCTATTTATTCTTCCTAATGTGCACTCAGAAAACATACAGTGAGTTAGTTTTCCTAAGAAAGTAATGTATCTGTGCACTTTCCCCAAGAACAGTGTGCCTATAGACATATATCTGAACATAGTGACTCCTTTTTAAATATGAATTTTACTGTTTTCTTTCCTTTTCCAATGTCAAAATCCCACTGTGTTTCTTTTAAAATATATATCTTTAAAAATAGAATATTAATGCCCAGTTAGGGACAAGTCCTCATTAAATGTCCTAAGCAGCACAGAGAAAAATACTTCTGCAAGTTTAAATAAATTTAGACATGTGAAAAGTATCAGATCTGGGTCAACATGACAAGTGAAGTATATCTGATGTGTAATATTACTCAACAAAAAGACTGAAAAAGATCTAAATGCAGTTCACTAAATCAAGACAAAATGTTGAAATCGGCTTTCTTATAGATCACTGTTTCTAAAATCAATATTCTAACATCAAACGTTATATTTGTGACTGCATCAGAAAGCAAAAAATAAAATCTTCAAACCACTGCTGAGAATTTAAATATTTAAATTTGACAGCCTGAAAAAAATATCCAACCATTTTAAAGAACTTCAATTATGTAAATGAGAAGAGAGTTTATACATAACTGACAAAATGAACTGTTTCTTTGGTGGCCTATTAGTATTGAAATGGCTAAACCAACATCCCTGCTACATTGATCATAGTGACTTATAACCATACAATGACTTAATGGTAAAATATCTTATCTATATATAATGCTACTGAATGCAAAAGCCTTTATGTATTTCCAGGTCTGAAATGAAGCCTACATATGCAAAGAAAAAAAGGGGATAAAAAGAAAGCTTTTCTAAACTTTATGCAAAGGGCTAAGCAGCTCTGGTTGCTCACAATAAAATAAAATAGCTCCTATTTCAAGACCTCTGATTTAAATTTGGCCTGTGTTGGAAATTACCAAAAGCTGCTTAAATGTGACATGGTCTGTGTGGAAAAAATCAGTGGCTTTGCAGGAGTGGATCAGGTCTCCACCTTGGAAAGTTTCCTCACCAGGCAGGATGGCAGGGCCAGCTCCCAGGAGAGGCTCAGCTCCCTTCCCCAGGCTGCAACCCCTCCCTGGCACAGCTGGGGTGCTGACACTCATGTTTTAGTGAACAACTCTTTTACAGAAGTGCCTGGGCTCCAAACCCCCTGCTCACCGTGGCTCTGAACTCACAAACCCGACCGTGGGAGGGTGAAAGACCACTCAAAGGTTCAGTACCAAGGCAAACTTTTTAGAGGTCTCCAGCAGTGATCTGAGTGCAGACGAGCTACACACAATCCTCTTTTGCCCTGTCCAGAGGACATCCTAGAGCCTGGATTTAATGTGGGTCGAGGAGAGCACAAAGAAAAAAGGATTGGGTTCATAATGCCTTCACAAATCCTTCTTTTTTTCCTGTCTCATTCCCATCCTTTAATGTCTCCTTTCATGTTTCTTTTCTTCTTTCTCTCTTCATGCCCAAGCAGTGGTGCTGAATGCTAACAAGACCTGACCCAGCCAGTTAGTCACTTTGGATAATTTCTTAGGGCATGAGCCATGTGAGTTGCTCTTTGTGTACCCATATAGATACCATGAGGTTGGGCTCTTCATTGAAAGTAATGTTCTGGTATCCAATTTTCACAACCTGCCTACCTGATAGCAATCTCCTGATTCCATGTCTATTGTAGATTTGGTTCTCTTTAATGGAGCATTTTTCATTTTCTCTTCACAAATCTGCTTCAATCTATCTTACATTTTAATTGAATCAAATTTAATTTAAACCAAATCAAAGGTCCTTTCAATACATCTACATAAGAAAGCACTTAATCTTAATAAACTACCATTTAAGATGGAGAGGGAATCTACAGTAGCAGTGAAATATATAGCAAATCAAAATTCTCTCTGTTCATATAAAGGAATGAAGCCAAAATAAGCTCACTCTACTGTTTAAACTGTGCTGCATGTAATGTGTAAGGAAGAGAAATGTGCTGCTAAAGTAATACACTGTGACTGTGAACTATTCGCTGAAATCTGAAAAGAATCCCATTTCCCAAAGCAGCTTAGAAAATGACATTTGCTGGGACCCTGTATTAATGAGATGAAGATCCTTACCCCCTTCAGATTTTATTACATTTCAGAAGACATTTCAAAAAGTCAAATAATTTACTTTGCTTAGGTGAGGAGGAGTTAACCCTCTGGGATTCGCTGTCTCTTCAGCTCTACAGCTGTCTAGCATATGAATTTTACTAGAGCTGTTAACTTTTATTTCCTGCAATGCATGGATATGAAACACTAGCTGCTCCTCCTCCCTCCTCTCTGCCTTTGCACTGCCAAGTGTGCACAATTCCTCAAATCCAAACACTGTATAGTCCTATATGAGCTGGCCCATGCATACATATATTATTTACTACAATTTACATAAGAACTAGCTCACACCAAAGAAAGATTTGTGATCTTTCAACAGGAGTGAATAAGAGACATTAGTTTATGGGAGACAACTCAATTATGTTTCGAAGTTCTGCAATAAGATCATTAGATTTCTCCTTCACAAAAGCATTTCCACAGGTGCTCAGTGAAAAAGAAAGCATTGTTAGCTACAAATCCTTAAGTTAATACACTTTCAAAACCTTAAAATAGAACATTAGTTCTGGAAAAATCTGTTTAAGTTTGTGGAGAGGCAGCTCCAGTGACACCTCATCTGTTTTTGTGTGGGGATCAGAGAGCAGTCAGGCTCTTCCACAGCCTCTGCACCAGATTCTGGGTCACTTTATGATAATAGCACACAACTAAAAAGGTGATGTGTTGCTCTGAGTGAAACCTTGGGCACAGCAATAACAGCATTCTTTTAGTATCAGTGGTAAAAACACAAGACTGAGAAGCCATGGAAGAGTCTAGACTGGTAAAAGCATAAATGCAACACCTGCACCACAGCCTCTGGAGAGACCCTGCTCTGGTCAGCACTTCTGCTTCCATGCTCACAGGGAAATAGGCAGGGAGAAATCTGGGGATTCTAGTGCACAGATGAAAGGATAGTGCAAATCAGGCCACTATGAATTAGAGTTTCCTCCACCCTCCAGTTGTGAGGCATTGTTGCTAGTACAGAACATGTCAAGGAAGAGCAATGATGGTTACTATGGTATTGGCTGATGGAAAACTGTCAGGATGCCAGTAGTACTTGGCTTCCCAGTGATAGTGGGAAGACTAAGGCACTTCTCTTTGTGGGAGAAAAACCCTCACAAGAAAGAATTTCTTCCTAATATCTAAAATAAACCCAGTCTCACTTTAAAACCATTCCCTCTTGCCTATTTCCCCTATTTCTCTCTATTTCCCCTGTAAGTTCCCTTCAGGTACTGGAAGGACACAATCAGGTCTCCCTGAAGCCTTTTTTTTTCCAGACTGAACAATCCCAATTCCCTCAGCCTTTCCTCATGGCAGAGCTGCTCCATTCTTCTGATCATTTTGGTGGCCTCCTCTGGACTTTCTCTAACAGCTCCATGTCCCTCCTGTGCTGGGACCCCAGGGCTGGGGGCAGCTCTGCAGGTGGGGTCTCACCAGAGCAGGGCAGAGGGGCAGAATCCCCTCCCTCACCTGCTGCTCTGGATGCAGCCCAGGACATGGGGTACATGTGCCTTTTGTGATCTAACTGGTTTTACATTTGAGCAGGTACAATATATTGCACATTGCTCATACATCAACCATCCTCTCTCTCTTCCTTGCCCTTTTTATTGTTGTATTAAAGATTAGTCTTTTCCTGGGAAGCTATCACTATGTTTGTTGAAGATATTTTTATGTGGCAGCTAGAGAGGAATTACTGTCTGGCATCCCCTGATAAGGTTACAGGTGAATACAGAAGTATAACTTTCCCTCTCTGTTACCTGTTCTAATGGAGTAATATTTTGTTTTGTTTTCTTTCAGTTCTTTCCATATGTCACTTATTTGAGGACTTGTGTGTTATGAGGAGCATCAAAGACTGAATCAAGCATTTTAATATTAACTGTTTCCTGATAGGTATGGTATTTCTGTGGTTATAAATATTATGGAAACCTTCCACATGTTTGACCCTCCACACATAGTCTTAAATGCACTGGTGAGTAAAAAATAGCCTTTCCTAATTCCCCTACAGCAATTATTCATTTGAAGCACGTTTTAGCTGAAGAGAGATGGGGAACATGCATCAGTAGAGTCACTGTTGTTCCAAAACTCCCCATTCCTAAAGGTGCTGCTGACACTGCATTCCATTAACTTCTCAATAGCTTTGATGCTTGGGCACACAAAAAGTAAATTGGGCACACATTCTCCCAGGAGCAAACTTCACATTTATGTGTGGCTCAAACACCCAGCTAACATGTTCAGCAAAAAAAAGGAATCTTCCTACCCAGAAATATCTCTTCCCCAACACATACAGTATAAGGGAAAAACATCTGTGGCACAACATCCACTCATATGTTTCTCCAGGGACCTGTCTCCCCATCACCAGGCAGGAGGCTCAACACAGCATTATGAGTGGAGCCTATTCAGAATTACACCAAAACAATTGTTTACTGCACTATTCCCTGAAACAACTGGATCTGAAGCTATTTTTTCTGATAGTTCTGCAAAAAAAAAAAAAAAAAAAAAANATTAAAAAAAAAAAAAAAAAAAAAAAAAAAGGAGTGGGTTATCTGAAGTGTTGAGAGTTGGCTCAAATAAAACAAGGGAGAGCAAGTTCTGAAAAATAATGAAAATCATAAGGACAATGTCTGATTGTACCTATTTCTCTTTGCATTTCTAGCTGGAATTCAACTGTAATGATAAGGTAGCACATAAATCTCTCCTTTTTTAACTTTTGAAAGTGATCATGTTTGGGGCCAAATTAGATTTTATACAATGTATCTTATACTGTCCTAGGGAAAGTACATAAAATATTACGAAGGAGATAAAGCAAGACATTGCTTATGCTTTTTTAATGGCTGGTCCTCTTCTAACTGGAAATTACCTTTATTTAAGCAGTTTGAAATTATGAACTGAGGCTTAAAAATGCCTAGAGATGCTAAGAGAAAAATTATTCTTCCTTATTCCTTCCTTTCAGATGATTTTCCTACATACTCTGCATTCGTTTCTTCCTGTACCAAGTATTTGTTATTGTAGTATTAACCACCTACATTATTCACAAGAACAAAAGTTGCAATATCTCCCTGAAAGATAGGAAGTTTTAGGCTCCTTTTGTGACTTCTGATCAAAGTATAACATGTGTGTCAAAATTCTTCATTATGTGGCAGATACAAAATAAGGAGAAATACTTTAGAGATAAATAACATCCTATAAACTAGGTCAGTTCTTCCTCCTTAAGCTGAAAGGTTCCACAGTACCTGTGAACCATCACAGAAAAAAAAATATATCCTTATTCTGGCTGACCAAGATGTGGATAAAGATTAAAATAAGCCAGAGAAGATTTGAGCCAGAGAAAGAGCAGGTATATTTAAAAGCTTTTATTTGCAGACAGTTCTAATGGCTATATCTGGCTTCACTTTAATCAGAAAGATGAAGAAGAATTCATAGGCTCCCTTCAGCAATGTGAGGACATTATGTGGCAGCTGTTTGTTCATATGGTAAATGTATAACACCATGTCTTGATTATTAAATATGTATTTGCAGGTTTACAGGAATATTCCTCTGTCAGACTTCAGCATACTTTATATTCAGGTGCAACAGCCGTATCTTGTGTTAAGCAACCTCTGCATATTAAGTACACTTTGATTTTCCTTCAGTTAGTCCATGATGCTTAAAAAATTGATTTTTAATATTTTTATCAATGAATTTTCAGGTTCTTTTGGGGATGATTCTCCGATATCATGAGGATTCATGATGGACTTTCATGCTTGGTTGTTGTCCATCACTCCTCTGAAGTGCTCATTTTTTATATGCATTATCTTTTAAGAAATACTTAATTCTTTGTACTAGATTAGTTGCAAGTACAATGAAGCTCTTTTTGAGATTATTCTTCCTGTGCATCTTCCTGAACTATGATTTCTTCTTCTTACATGTTGAAACTAATGACCAGGAGTTTGCCATACCTAATTACATTGCATGATAATGAATTTCCTCCTTTAATGTAATTTTATGTTACTGTTCCAATTACATAGGCCTAGGGTATAGATTTCTACTTGCACGTACAATTTCTTTCATCAAAGTTTAAATACAAATTTCCCAAAGCCTTCTTTAAAGAGATGTTGGTATCCTGCTCCAGCCTAGAAAATAAGCTCAGACCAAGCAATTTCTGTCTGAAGTGGCTACCATGGGTATGAAGAGTTGGAGTCAATGATCCTTGTGGGTCGTTTCCAGCTTAGGATATTCTGTGATCCATCCACAGCCTGTGTTACTTAAAAGAACAGACTATCTTATCCTGAAGGTCCTTTTCTAATCTGAAAATCCAAGAATCAACTATGATTGTAGCATAGCCCCCTGCATTGTCACCATTATAGAAGGATGCTCAGCTGAGACACAAAAATCTGGAGGTTCTTGACATAGCTGGTCAAAAAACACTCCAGGAAATTATCCTGATCTATGGATGTAACAGAAGACACACTGGAGTAGAATAATTTTCACAGTCCTGTGTATACCCTGGAAAAAGAAAGGGTCTCAATTCTCATTTTCCTTATGGTTAATATATATCCATTTCTTTAAAAATTAGATGTGAGTGTATACAAATTAAATATGTAGGCAAAACCAGATTCACCCTTTCCCACATAGTAACCCCAAATATAACAGCATTCTCAGTCTATTTGTCATCTCAGCCACAAATGTGCTGCATGTGGCATCTGAACTCCTTTTTCACTCAAGCAAACACCTATATAGGTCAAAGGAAAATTGCTTTTGTAAAGACTGTGAAAATTGAGCAAGGAACAAGGAGCAGGATGCAGGATGCCACTGGGAGATTCCAGTGTTTAGCTCTCCATCTCCACCATGCTTGGATCTCTCTTAGCAAAGGACACGGCTGCAGGAGCACAAAGCACAGCCTGCACTGCTGAAATACAGCAGCAAGTGGCAAAGCAACTGAGGGACAACATTGTCTAATACAGAGACAAGTGGAAACACTGTGTCTCCCATCAAGGCAATGGAGCCAAATTAAAATTACAATCAGTGACTTTGGTTAGGCATCTTCCCCTACTGTGAACACTTTTTCTCCAGAGGTGTTGTGCATGGCCCTTAGTTTTTGCTCCTTCAACAACATAAAGAACTCAGCCATTACCCTGAAAAAAGCCCCATGTTGGAAGCTGGGAATTACTGTGGGGAAAGTGCCTATTTACCTGCCCAGTTCTGCTGGTCCCTTTTGGAACTTGTGATTGTTGTACCAGGGTCATCTGTGCTCCTTCAGGCAGAAGAGAGCCTAAAATGAACTTCTCTGGGTCCCACTGCCAAAGTAAGGCAGTATAACCCTAATACAATAATGCTGCATTTGAAATGTCTGTGCAGCTTGCACTTTATATGAATTCTAAATTTTTTTATTAAATATATCTACAGGGCTGTAATTATATCTTGAAAGTAATTGTAAAAGGGCTTTCACTTCTAAGATCTGGTAATAAAAGAGTGAGGAAAAAACATAAAGTCCTTTTTAGATTTATTTTTCCCAAACATTAAAAACACTGAAAGGGAAACACTTCAGAATGACTCATTTGTAACCTCACAATTGAAAAAGTTATTTAAAAATCCCCCAAACTTGACAGGCTACAATCAAATAAATCAAATAGGAACAGAACCCAGCCAGGAGCTTCTACCACATATTGACATCTAGAAAATGTGACTCTGGGAAGCCATCATTCTCCAACTACAATGACCTGAAATTATTTGGTAAACAACATGACTGCAATGTAAAGGTATGATAAACAAAGCAATATTAAAAATTCAGGAATGACTGCAGGGACTGTGGAAATTATTACTCTATGTTTTTTGTTTTATTCAAGTGCCAACAATATTTAGTCATCTTTCTTATTTTTCTTTCCTGCATTCCTTTCAGAATATACTTGTTGTGGTAACGCATTAGGTTAACCCAACTGAACAGCTACTGAACGTGTAACTTGAATATCAGCACTGCAGCCTTACAGCCCTGAGGAGCCTCAGCATGTAGGTTTTAAAGAAAAATACCCAATAATCCATACAATTTACATTGATTGTACTCTATGGGGGTTTTTATCCAAAAGTACAGACACAAACACTCATGCTGCTTTTTGGTATCAAGGGAAAACACTACATTCAGAGAAACCACCTTCCTAAAGGCTAAATAATCTTCTCAGCCAAAACACACACCAAGGTTATACACAAACTCTACACTCTGAAGGTCACTGCTCCCCAAACACCCTTTTTGTTGTACAAGAGCAGATCCCCAAGCTGGATTCCAACAAGGTAATTGGGGCATATTCTCAGGCAAAGTCTGAATAAACAAACCTCAAACGTTCACTTGCCAAAGTGCTCTCTCTGGTGGACCCGCCAAGCTGAGGGACAAGAGAGGCAGCTGCCTCACCCCCAGGCAGCTGTTCCCAACCACACAGCCCCACCAGCACCAGTGAACCCCCACCAGAGTGAAAATCAGCCCAGTTCAGTCAAAAACTGCATTCAACAGGACTTGATCATTGCCAACTGAAAAGGGTGGAGACCAAAACACTGCCACACTTTCCAAGCTGCAGTTAACACAGCTTCAGGCTTATTCTGCTTTCCACAACCATGGCACATTCACGTTTTTGCTGTGGGTATGCTCAGATTTTGGGCAACTAAAATCCACAAAGATTAGGCTACAGGACAAATCCTCATCAAGGGCACCTCAGTGCAGCATGTGCCTTAAAAAACCGGGGTGAAATAGCAGTCTGTGGCCTCCTGAGGACTTAAACCACCACTTTATACCTAAAAAGGGCATTTCAGAGAAGTGCACATACACGGTGTTAGGTTCAACTACAAGAAATGCAGGAAATGTTGCAAGGACAAGATGACAGAAATTATTTTGCTTGGTCACAGTTGATGCATCTGTTCTGTGCAACCTCCAGGTCAGAGGGTCAGAGGACAATGCACTTTCAAGAAGACACAGAGAGTCTGGTTGAATTTCTAGTTATCCTTATCAATGCAACTCCCTTTTTTTTTTTTTTTTTTTTTTTAATTCTCTGTATTGTTATCCTTCAATAATGACCTTTGTAGTTTCAGAGGAAGATACGTGTTTCAAGTGGAAAGCCAATTCCTTCTCTTGAGGTCTCTGGCAAGTGGAAACCCTTTTGGTAGATAAAAAAGCAGTGAGTGACTATCCTGCTCCCCGAATTCCACTGTGGTAGTTTTTCAACATGAGAAAAAATCCAAGTGTTGAACTTCACCTTTCTGTAATAAGCCACCCACATGTTGAGGTTCTTGAGCTTGGAAGTCAGAAACTTCCAGGTGAGCAGAGTCACCCCAAAGGGCAATGTGAATTGACACATATAATGAGCTGAGACTCTGGATCCTGGGTTTCATTTGCCTATAGTTACAAGTAGGACCTGCCAGGAAATTCTACAAATTGCTCAACTCTCAAACCCCATGTTCTCTCATCCTAACCACAACATAATCTCAAATTAAAATTATGATAATTTTCATATAAATATTCAGATTTTAATGAGGTTTATTATTCTTAACACAAATTCATTTTAAATAGCTTAAATTAAGTTTTTTTTCTAATGTGGATTTAATAAAGCTCTACATTTACTTTCTGATCTAACAAAAAACTAAGTGGAAAAACATTTGGACCATTTGAGAATATCAACGTAATCAAATATCAAATAAGAGGTTTTCTCCTAAAGAAATTACTTCGTAGACAAAAAACTTCACATTGTTTCCAAATCTGGCCATATCACTATTTATATATCAGGCCACTTCAGCAACAAGTTTTCAGATTTTTCCTCTAACTTATGCACACCCTTCATGCACCTGGATTTCGTTTGGCTTTAATGGTATTAATTATATTTTGTCAATAGTATTTTCACATGGTTCATTATTTCACATGGTTCCTCTTATTGGTCAAAGGGATTCACACCTGCCCTTGGCATCACTGCTACCCAGAAGTTTGACATTCCTGCCTTAAGCAAGTTTTTCTATAATTGCTCCAAAAATCTTTTTAGGATATATAAGCTTCATTGATACTCTGAATTATTCAGCCCTTTTTATTCCAATAAAGGCTTAGATATAAACTTTAACCACGTGTAAGGGATTATTTCAGTTGTAGAAGTTATTGCTGATAACAGTTACTTGACTGATTGATTTGCTTTAAGTATGTCATGAAGTAGTCTGTTCATTCACAGCAGCTATTCATACAAACAAAACTACCAAAAGAATATTCATTCTGACACGTTCCCAGTATTATGACATTTTGATCTAAGCATGATGCTCATCAATCAATCTAGCACAACGACCATGTTTTAAACTTTGCTGCAGTGTTTGTACTTGGATATAATGAAATAGACATTGTAAATTAGACAATGCACAAGGGCAATAGAGTAGTTTTAAAAACAACAAAGACACCACAAACATCTCATCAAAAGCCACAAAGAAAATTTAGGTGACATAGGCCTTTTCTTAGATAGCTTTATTTTTTAATTTACTTGAAATACTTTAATGCACTGGGAAAACGCTGTAGCCTTCTAGAAAGGATGAGTTATTAGTGGCTGTTGATTGATCTGATTAAAGCCTTCATCATAAAAAATGTATAGCTTCATATAATTAAAAAATCCAAGCACTGTAAGTTGAATAAAATTCTGTGGACTTTTAAATAATTCAAATTTGTGTTTAGTTACAGCAGCTGTTTAATTAAAAGGTAGAAACTGCAACTAATCCACTACGGTTGAATGAAATATAATCTATAACAGAGTTTAATCCCCCTAAGACAGAGAACACTGATATGGATTCTGGAAGTCAGGGGTTCCATTTAATGAATATCACAAAAGGGATCATAATACATCTGAGCCAGCTCATCTTTGTTTCTCTGATTATCCAAATAATGAATCATTTCCCAGCTTGGTGCTGAAATTATAATTTTGGTATTTTAATACTAAAAAAAAAGTCTTTTACATGCATTATGTAAACTCCTCTGCTGGAATTTTTGTTCAAAACTTTACCAGAGTGAGAAAATAGATGCAAAAGAATAGAAGAAATGTAGTTTTTGACTCTTAGATAACTACTTAATTGTTCATAATTAAAACAAATTTTGTTACAAAATTCTTGCACAAACGGGCTGGAATAATTTTTTGCAATGTACAAATCAGCTGAGGAAACTGCTATACACAGGAGGTCTGTAGTTACCTGCTCTAGCTCAGCTGCAATGATTCAGGCATGATTTCAACTTTATATCAATACCCAGAAGAATACTTCAAGGCAGGAGCAGAACAAAACATTTTTTCCTCCCTTCTATACTTTTAATTACAAAACAGAATGAACAAAGCAAAAAATCACCATGTTTTCCTCCTCAGATCCAGAGAGCATTCATTAGTTTGGGATGCTTGTAATCATTCTGAATTTTGTGTACGCCAAGGCAGAGGGGATATCAAAGCAGACAATGGTAGTCCTTAATTAGAGAGGCCAGGTGGCACACAGAGTCACAGCACAAGTTCCTCTCCACATCCCTGCCAATGATTGAAAACTTGACCTCAGCAGCCATTCTTCAGGGGTGAAAAATAATACAGTCACCAGGTGGCCATCTCTTCAACATCGACAGCCATCTGCACCAAAATGTGCTAAATTATGTTTAGTTCTTTTTAATGTGAACCATTATCCATTAGAGTCACAGCAGGAAACCATGAGGTCCTGTTAATTGAAACTTCAACTGTGACTTAAACCTCTGTCCCAGACAGGAGACAGACACTTCACCTGCTGAGTCCTTCAGCCTAACACAGGCAACATTTTTTCTAAGTGTCTGATCCGATATAGAACAGTAAATTCCTTCTCTGCAAAACAGGCCAGGATTTGTAGAATAAATCATTCTGTGGAAGTGTTTTTGATAGGCTTCTCAGTGCTGTCTGTCAGACCAAAAACCAGTTTGACTTTGTACACCACTGTTTATTTTACTAGTGAGCTGACAAACAGTTGTACTTGTTATTTGTCAACAAGTAGCTTTTTAACCCATTCTGAGGGATGCCCTGAAAACATGAAATGCAATGCAAGCTGCCAGTGCCAAGACCTGTACAGAAAGAGGGCTCTGTCTCTGCCAGGAGAACCCAAAACTTGCCCCAGTCTGTCTCCTATTAGACAGCAGTCACAGAGTTTGCTTCCTCATCTGCTCCTCAAGTACAGGGAGACTGAAAATGTACACCTAAATGCAAACAGAGGGTGAATGTGTTGGAAAAAAACCCCAGAGGCACTGGAAAAACAAGAGAGAAGTTTTCACCCATCACTAAGGTACTCCCTTCAATGCTCAATTTCCCCCAAGCACCTTGAGTGCTCTATCCAGGGGAAGCTCAATGTTCCATCAATGTTCCATGGCTCCATCTTTACCAAGAGCAGGGCCCTTGGCTGGCACACCCTGACACTCAGCAGCATTTCCCCCTCGTTATTTTTACTCCCCCTGAAAGAGATGCAGCAGTGCCAGGAATCACCATGAGGAACAGCCATCAGACAAAGGCCACCTCAAGAAGGCAACCTGCAAGGCAAGGAAATATCTGAGGGAGCTGGAACACACTGATCCAACACATTCTGCTTCTGGAGGAGTGGGGACTGTGAATAAAAGGCACCTGTAACTCCTGAAAAGACTCAATTAAAAGTTCACGGGCCCCTCACTGGTTTGAGAAGGGGTGGCAGTGCTGAGTCGCTTGTGCCCTTTGGGAGCTGAGCCCTGTGCTCAGTGAATTGTCTGCAGTGTCACATCCCCGAGTGCCCAGGCAACCCCTGCAGCTGGGCAGGCACAGGGGGGCACAGCCAAGCACAGACCTTCACTCAGACATGTCTTTATTCAATCGAATGTAATAGTAAAGACACAAAGTGCTGTGACTCTGAGCCCGCACATTAACAGAGCTATGTTTCATCAATTTTTAAATCCACGTTTAGAGCTTCTTCCTAAAAGCCAAAAAGTAGCTACAATAGATAGTCTTGCAAAACAGGGCATCTGTTCTCTTTCATTCCATGGTTATGGATAACCTTCATAAGCTGATTTGCTCATGACAATAAATTTATTTTCAGAAATTATACTCCTGATCTAATATGAAAAAATAAATAATTCAGAAGTTTCACATTATTACAGGGAATTATATTTAGGAGATCAACTAGGGATCTCTGTAATGAGAAACATTCACCTTGCTAGAGGAATGCTACTCTGCATTTAATCTTATAATATTCCCTTCAGGGTGTACAAGACAGCTTGCTGGAAAATATAATGACTCCTTAACTGTTTTCTGAAGNAAAGAAAAAAAAAAAAAAAAAAAAAAAAGTAAAGAAAATAGTGATATGGAAATGAGATCTACATTTCATTTGAAATTCCATATGCACTATTTTAAAGCCACCTTGTTTCAATATGGAGAAAATAAAAAGATTTTGATGGGTCTGTTATTTGGAAAAAGATATTAAAAACCACAGAGAAACAAAAGGATGTGGCACATGTGGTCATGGTAACATAGTCACTTGTATTTCACAAAAAGAAAAAAGCTGCTTCAGCTGTTTCTACTTTATTATTTGTTACTAGAAAGAGAAAAGTTAGTTCACAAAGTTCCCATTGGCCAAGAAGTAAAAAACACCAGTTGAAGCCAGGAGGGAGTTGCCAGGCACGTGCAGAGCACTGGTGCTGCAGCAGTGCAGCTGCACTCTCCCCAGCAGCAGCAGCAGTTCCTGCTGAGAGCTGCAGGAACACAGCAGTGCATTCCAGAGTGCAGCCACAGCTGAGCACAGCTCCAAGCAACCACACTGCAACCAAGCATTGTTCTCTCTTGGCTGTCCCCTCCAACTATTGTAATTTATGTTGGTCAGAAAAGGAAGCTATCCACTTTTTCCAACTAAAACTAATGCTGGGTGTCTGCTGCATTCAGGGTAATGGATATTGATGTTTGTAGCCATCTTCCAAATGAGGTAGCTAAACAATACATACATAGTTTCCACCCGTCTGGAGTCTCCAGGAAAAATCATTAAATTGTCAGTATGGATGATCAGCTCTGAAGGAAAAATAAGTATTATTGATGATGACAGCATGCTATTGTATCTCTGCATCATTATGCCAGAGGTGTACCTTTTCAAAGCATCCCATGAGAAGCAGATAGACAATACCAATAATTGCCTGTGGGATTGCCATTTAGATGCAACAGCCTGAAAACACATGTCGAAATCTTCTAAACATTTTACTATATTTTTAAGCAAGATACATTCTAACTCAGAGTATTTAAAATTCTATCATTAAGTGTAATTAAAAATCTTCTCCCAATTAACTTTGTGGTAGAAAAGAAATCTTGAAGACTAAAGAGAGATAATTTGAGAGATAACTTGGGTACCTCAAAAAGTACAGTGACACAGTCTACAATGGAAAAGAGTTCCAGGAACAGAGATCTCAAAAAATTTCCATTTCAGTTTCCAACCATGTTATTATTACACATCAAATGTCCATAGACAACAGCCATCACAAAAATTATTGAGCTAAAAATTTCTACTGAGGCACTAATTTCAGGGTTTCACTTTGAAACAAGGATTCTGACACAAATTAAGTCTTACTGCATTTTTTTTTCCTCTGATAAGTCTCCAAAATCAAAGGATTTGCTATATGGATGCAATAACATATAGTGTTGTTTGACATAGAATCAGGGTTCCTGTCCCTGTATCACCAGATCTCACAACAGTAATGCAGAGCCATGGATGCCTGCCAACTATCTTTATTTTTATTTTTGTTCAGTTTGGACAGTTTTCCTCCCAAACTGACTTTATCAAAAACATTCACAAATTATCTTCTTGGTTTGATTTTAGTTGTTCGGAGTGAGGATTTAGTACATGGGTAAAATTTTTTGAAACCAGCCCAGCAAGACATGCTGGGCAATCCATGTGAATGGGATACTGTGAATATGGAATATCCTGATGTAGTTCCATCCATAGGCAGATGCAAGAATAAAACTTCTATGCACTGCAAATCCTGAGGCAAATTAGAAAGTGTTCTTTACCATTATTAAGAAAACCTCATTTTTCTTCTCCTGGGAATTGAAGCTAAACTATTTGTTAAAAGTGTTGGTGAACAGCATTCACTACAAATATGTTAAAATGGCATACATTACAATTAATTAGATTTCCAGAGGAGTAATGTGGTATTTGGATTTGACATTAAATCAATTCAAGCTTTACAGATACTCTTGACAACCCTGCCTGTAAAATCAATAAAAAAACCTTGTACCCCTCAGAAAGGACAGTGATATCCACATGAAAAAAGGAATTTAAATAAAATTGGAACTGTCTGTACCAGGTAGCTTTGGGATTATTCCAGCACTTGTACAGTATTTAACATGCCTTCTGAGATGATCATATTCCCAAGCACAGTACAGAGGGTCTTTAAAGCTGTAATTGTGAATATTTTTTTCTATGTTATCATGTACATGGCACTTTTTTTTTTCCATTATCAAAGGAAAGTTTAAAAATTTTGGGATTAGTTCAAGGTAAAATGTTTATCTTCTCTTTGCATCTACTCTCTCTAACAAAGTGGCTTCATAAATCACACACTGATGGTGAGATTCTAAATTATCCTTATGATAATTCAGTATAGGACCACAGGGAGGAGGAGGCAATATCCTTTGCATGGAACAAAACTTTTTCTAAGATGGCTTTTATTGTTGTCACAACTCATCTTCCAGTTCTCATTATGTTAAATAACAATATCAAAGAAAAAGTGGGGTTTTTTTTTCCATAAAGATAGCATAAGCATCAGTCTAAAACCAAGACCTGACAGTGACAGAAGGAACTGGCAAGACACTTTCACAATCACTGGAAATACTTAGGCTTGAAATGGGAAACAAAATGAAAGAGTCCTGAAGGATGCAGTTACCACAAAACACTTCTGAATCTCCCAGAGTGGAAGAATATAAATATTCATTGTGTTCAGTGGAGAATAGCACATTGCAAGCTTACTGCAAAATAAAGACACTTTAGTATATGTTGAGGACTCATAACAATGGGATTTGCCAATTAAATCTGAGGGGTGTGATCATTTCTGTTGTGATATTGTGAATAGCATGCTGAGAGAGGCTCAGATGAAAGGGGTTTGAATCACTGCAATATTCTGTTTCAGCCTTCTCTTATTTTTTTCCATCCTGTGTAAATATGAGAATGAAATGTGGTAGACAAGCCTGGGGAGACTTAAAGGA
The DNA here is from genome assembly GCA_013400775.1 of Chaetops frenatus. NCBI lineage: Eukaryota > Metazoa > Chordata > Aves > Passeriformes > Picathartidae > Chaetops > Chaetops frenatus. The sequence goes on from VZTR01020481.1 coordinate 540,351, forward strand.
AGGTTGTTTTGAGGTTGTTTTTCTTCCTTTATGACAGCTAAATGCTAAACTAATACCAGCTACATTTACTTCTCTTTTAAAGCCTGTAAATCGCATCTAATTAATAGACCCTAATGAAGTAAGATACCTATATTCTTTCAGATTTGGATCTAATGTGATTTTTCCATTATGTGTCATGATTAAATACTGGGACTGTGTTGTGCATATCTAAACAAATTCTCTTGGTTTCTTCCACCAAGTAAGTGTGAAGAACTGAAGATGGCCACCCTGCCAGTGCTGTTATTTTTAATCTTTCCACTGCAAGCAGCAAAACCTCCTCACTGTGACTCTCTGAGGCCAAGGGAGGTCCTAACACAACCTGACAGGATTTGCAGAGAGCAGCACAGAAGAGCTCAGCATGTTCCTACAGGGTTCATGGCCAGTAATCCTCACAAGGAGGTCAGCAGGTTTCCTACCCCATCCTTTGCAAAGGCTGGGACAGGTGAGGCACTAAAGGGATGGACCCAAGACTGTCATCACCTTCATCATTTACATTAACATGGAACCCAGGAAACAAGTCATGGACCACAACTCCCAGAGTAAGAGCAGTTCAGGGAGGATATAAAGCCCTCTTCCTTGAAAACCTCATAATCCAGCAGAATACAAGGATCTCTAATAGAAACACAGAATAAAAACCTGCTGTCCAGCACCTCCACAGCAGCCTCTAGATCTTAAACAACCTCTGCCAATACTATTGAGTGTTTTGAAGGAGAATCAACATAATTTTATGGGAGTGTGTTGGGAGCTCTTCTGCCTGAGGGCACAGAACAAGGTGCTGAAAGCAGTGCTGAAAATGAGGTCCATGAGTGCTGTATTTGCCTTGGACCTGAATGGGCCTGAGGGTCCCAGGTTCCCAGTATGGTCATTATTACTATTTTATTATTATTTATATTATTCCTGTTTAACTGGCCAGCATAGATATTTAAAGATAACTCAAGGGAAAACTCCTTCATGTATATCAATATTTAAATCATGTTTTACATGTCTTGTATAAACCCCACCCCTATTAACAACAAGCAGAGTACCTCAACCCTCACCAGATTCCATAAGATACTGTCATTTTAATATGACATACACTTATTTATTTAGAAAATGAAACCATCAAATCCTAAAACACTACCAAAAGCTTCCCAAAAGGTTTTGGTGATAAATGGGTAGCTCTGTCTGGAGGATCATTTAGCAGAACTGAAACAAATATGACCAGCTAATGTAAATAATAACAATAACAATAATAAAAATAATAATAATTTTAAGAAACAACTTTTTGCCTGCTATCATGGCACCTTGTAAGGTGACAACTAGCAGAGAGTTTTCAGTGAGCATGAAGTATCTTATTTCAGGTCATATCCTACTGTACATATTTTGATTGCTGCTCACCCTTATCACTATTTGGCAGGTATAATGTAATCTTCATGCAGCAGCATAAATTATAACTATGTTCATTTTTATTGCTAATCTTATTTACCATCTTCCAGTAGCCATCAGCTTCCAGTGTATGTACATGCTAAACCTCATTTTGGTCTCTAAAAATTATTGTCACAATTTCCTTTGATTTCAGCAAGACTTGGATTTGGCCTAGGGAATTTATCCCATTTATTTGCAAAGCTTTTGCTAAATTTGTAAATCCCTGGAGTAATGTTCATATCACAGGGAAAAGAATTTCTTAAATATGACAGAGTTGATAAATTTCTCAAGCACAGAAAAGTTTGGAGGATGCAATTTCTATAGTCTGAGCAGTCATCTGGCACACTGGGTGACAGGAAACTGGTTAATCCAAAGGGCTTCATAAGAATTTTTTTTAAAATTTCTCCTCCACCCTTTAAAATGGCCATACAACAACTGTCAGATTCTATATTAATATGCATTATAGGGGCAAAGATGTGAATAAGTTAAGAAATAGTCTCCTTCCAGGCTCTTGCTGCTGATCCATAAACCTTGTGATGTGTAGTATCATCATTTTGGAGGTCACACACTGAAGAGATTTAATTTTGCTTAGTTATCATAAGAACTTCATCGCTGCAAAATAATTCATATCAGCTAGAAAAAATAAGCTCAGCAATCAGCTGAAACTTAGCTCTGGACTCTTCTTGTCAAGAGTAATCCAGAAAGAAGTAGAAGAATAAAAACAAGTGAAGGGTAATAACAATTTTCTTAAGCAAACTATGAGCAGCTGCTCCAAGGTCAGTAACTAGAAAAATGATGTTAATGATCCTGCATTAGCAGGGTAACATGTTACTGCTAAAACAAATCAGTCCAGATTTGAACCATTGTGTGGCTCGACATCAGTACCAATTAAGGTGGCAGATGATGTATAAAGAGCCTGGACAAAGGATATTATTATGTTACGAGCTATATTGATTTTTACAAGGCTTGTTTGATTGACTGACTGATACTATCAAGTAATTAGCTTTAATCTAGGGTTACAATGACCAGAAGAAATCCTGAATCAGGTTATATTAGATCTCTGATAGTATTTTACTGATAAGTGTTTAAATAAGGCAGAACCCTGGTTTCCTTTGTAAAGTCAGTGTTATACAAAGGGTCTGTGCAGAACTTGGCACATGCAGGAGGTGCCCAGGCTGGGCACAAATTCAGGTCACACAGGCAGTGGTCAGAGAAGAATGAACAGCCTGATAAGAGATCCTGATAACCACAGGAGTTCTCTACAATTAGTTTAACATTTTGGCATATCTGATTTTTTAAAAGTGTATACGTAAAATAGCATGCAAACCCAAAGTGCTTTTTTGTTTGTTTTTGTTAGTGATTCTAAAAGACAGCCAGAGGGGATGGAGAGGGGGAAGATGCCAATATCACTTGTCCACTGTGGTCACTTCCCCACTGACAAAGCCAGGGCACTTCCAAGAGCATTTACAAATTGCAAGCTCATCACCCACAAGAAAACCAGACTAACTTGATGTCAGGAACCCAGCCCTAAAGTGAGCCCCTCCAGTGCATTCCTGATCCCAAATCCCAAGCTGACACTTTTTTACCTGGAAGGAAATTCTTTCTGGGCAGGAGACCAGGTTAGAGACACTTGCAATACTTTTCCTAGGAGAACTAACAGCAAAATGTCTGGGTTTTGTCTTTAGCAGCCCCAGCTCTTTTCCTCCATTTTACATACGTGCCTAATTTTAGACAGTCTCTAAGAAACACTGCATGTTTTGATCTCAGAGCTCCCCAACAGACCTGCTCATTTCCACACACATGCTTGCCTTCCCTCCATTGCACTTCCACACTTGGATTTGCTCAGTGTGATGGGTCACTCTGCTTCCTCAAATATCACCTCCCTCCCTTCACACATTTCCTCTCACACTCCCATCCTCCTGAGCCCAAATAATTCAGCTCCATACTCAGGAAGGTCTCTACTTTCTCCCACTCCTGCCTAACTTATATATATACATATATGTGTATATATATATATACACAGACACTCTCAGTTTTTCCATATGCTTTTCCCCTCTTCCTGAGCAGAGCTCCTCTACTTACACTCCTTTCCTGTTCCAACTAATAAACCCAACAGTTTGGGACTGACACCAACAGGCAAATACTGCCACTGAATTTGCTTGCTCTGGCTTCACCATCTCCCTTTGCTTTCTGTGTGATAAGCCACATGTGGCTGCAATCATCTCAATACACTTGTTTGTGAAGCACCTGTCAAGCCTTCAGCTGCATGCAAGTTGTAAATAATACCATTAAAATACCATTGGAGGTCCTGACATCAGATGTGCTGTGATTTCCACAACAGGCAGTGCCACTGAATGAAAGCCCAGTATGGTGCTGGAGGTACCTATCTGTAAGACAAACATATTATTTCTGCCACTGTGCTTGCCTTGCAGTATATCCAGGCTCAAATATAACTATCTTTCATCAGGATAATTTTATATTCATTTATTTAAACAGTTTTTAAACAGGTATTTAAACAGTTTGAAGAACAGCAGTAGTGTGAGCAAATCCACAGCACAATTTCTCTCTGCAGAGCTTTTAAGATAAAGTCCTGTTCTTGGTCACTGGGTGGGGCAGGTGGTGGTATTGTTGAAACATAGTACATTTTCTTATTAAATCTCTCTTTTCCCCCTTTTTTTTGATTTGCAGATCTTTGCTCCCAGAGTGGATTCTCAGTTCCTTTCCTGGTGACACATCTTGTGCATTGATATTTATTATGGGTTTGGTTATATATATATATGTATGCCCCAGGCCTTCAGCTCTTATCAAGAGAGCGATTCAGTGTCTCAAAGCTGCAGGTCCTGTTTTTTCTAGTTCAACACATCCTTGCTCTAGAAGTTTCTGTGTTTGCTTGTCTCCTGAGAATTTACAAACTAAGACAACGTTCCGTAGCAAAGAGAAATGTATATGTGACAGAAAAAGAAAAAAGAAAAATCACAGCTGTTCTGATCAAATTCGCTGCCAGCTCATTTGAAAACGGTACTAATTCAGAGTGAACCAGCATAAGCTGATGTGTGCAGGCAGACATTTCCAGCCCCCCTGGAGCCCAGAACAAAGCTCCCACCCCAAGGCCCTGCTGGCAGCCAGGTGGCCTTCAGAGCCAGGGACAAACCCTGGCTGAGCCTGACACAGCCCAGCCCCTGCCCTCGGGAGAGCCAATGGGAGATGTGCCATTCTTTTCAAAAAGAACATATTGGAGTTAAAAGTTGGCTGGCCACCACTGGCTGCAAGTCTAATGGGACTAATGACATATTTTCATGTAGAAGTAGCCACTGTGGCTGCAAATTACACACAAAAACCCTCAGTAATCAGGTTTGGAAAACTTGACCCCAGAGAAAAGGAACTTATTTCTTCTTTTTGAAAGGAATTTGCATAACCTACCATTGTTTTTAGGATGATGGGGCATATTAAAAGGAAGTTTAGGAAAACAGTAATATAGGCTGTTCCTTAGACTAATTTGGAAATGTCAAACTAGTGCTGGCTGGAATAATGTCACTGCTGTTGGAGATCAGGAAATGGTGAGGATAAGAAAGAAGGCATCAAGCACACAAATAAGCACATGCAACTGAGAGTTTTACATCTCTCATGAAATCATCTATTTTCACTTTGAAAATTGTCCAGCTGGTGAAAAAATTATCTTTTTTAAATTTATTTTTTTGGAAAGGTAGATGTGGTCTCTGGGAGAGAGTTAAAAAGGACTTGGGCTGGATCAAGTTTTCTGCCTGTGGGGACAGTGCACAGTCAGAAATGGCTCCTGTGCATTCTCAGGAATTTCTCCCCCTTTCTCGTTCAATACTTTTTCTTTGCTAAAGAGAGATAAAGCCCTCACATAGCTTCCTACAATAACTGCCCTTTTCCTTCTGATGGGATAACAGTTAAGCTAATGGGATAACCCCAGGAAGCAAGAATTCGACACAAACCAGACAGCACGTACTTACCAAGCAGATTGCCCAGAAAGAGAAATAATGCCACGTATTTCCCAGAACACCAGAAACTGACATCCAAAGTACCAAAAAGCTAACAAAGTCCCTAGTCCCTAAAACAGTTTCAGCCTGAAAACAGAGATTGCAGAGAATCCATGAAATCTGAGAACATGCTGCTTTGGATTTTCTGTGGAAAATGTTTAGATAATTAATATAACATACAGCAATATAAACCTCAAGACAAGGTAATATTAATTGAAAATGAACATATTTTATACTCAGCAGCAGAGAATATCATGTGTTCCTTCCATTTGGAGAACAATAGCCAAATAATTCTTTCCTGGTGTGGAATCCTCGCCCCATTGAAACCTATAGCTGCATTATCAGAGCTTCATTATCACCTCAGTCTTTATGACTGCCAGTTCCTTGGCCATTGAAACAAAATTTCAAAGAAAGAATGTTATTTCAAAGCATCTTTATTAACTCTAATATACAGGCATGTACCAAGTAAGTTTTTCAGTATTATGATAGACCTGACATTCATTTTTTGGTCATATAAAAACAGCCTTACTAGGCAAAAGGGGAAAGACAGGGAGGATAATGATAGCATAACAATGCTGCGGAGGAGGGGAAAATGTATTCCAGTGAGTTTGGGGAGTGTTCTTTTATCTGCTTTGCTGGAAAGAACCGTGTCTTTGTGAAAGAGACAATATTCCATAACTGTGGTTGTTCTTTTTCATTCTAAAACAACTAAGAAGAACTTTAGATTAAAAAAAAAAAAATAGATATTAGATTTGCTTTTAAATTCCAGTTGTTGGGCAGGCTGTGATTTTAGACATAGCTGTAATTCAACACCACTGCAGGAGTTCCCCACTCCCCTTGACTGCCCTCTACATGATTTATATGCAGGGACAGAGACCAGGATGAGAAACAGCAGATGCCAGATAAAACCACACAAGCCTCGTGCTCAGGAGCTGTGAAAGTACAAATGTAAAGGGAGATGCTGTGAAACAGCAGCAGGAATTTCAGCTTGTTCAGCCCTGCCTGGGCTGGGGGCTGCAGTGTCCTGATGCCCAGTGTGGGCTGCCCACCACTGCTCCTGGGATTTGTGGCAATCTTCTCCCAGCCATTCCCACCACAGGTTTCTTTAAACAATCCAAAGCCAATACAGGTCTGATGCAAGTTACAGAAGTGACTGCAATATAGATCTTGCCAGAGAGACTGTGTTTCTTTAAGGCCAGAAATCCATGAACTACTTCAGTGTTTTTCTTTTTTCAGCTGCCATTGTCTTGTTCCTGCAGTCAAGATTCACTTACAGAGGGATTCTTTGAAGCCAAATGTTATTCCACAACATCTATTTTAAGAGCAGATACCAAAAAGTCGGCAGCATTTCATAGCATCTTAAAATGTCTTGAAAAAGCCCTCTGAACATAAGAGCAAACCAAAAGTAATACAAAATCTTACAGCCTGAGCAACTACCAAAGGGCTTCCCCACATACCCTGTGTGTAAATGAACACAGCTACCATGTTTCCAACTTCTGGCTGGATCTGGTATGGATATGCTTATAAAAAATATACTGGTACAGTAATTGTCTTATTATTTTCTTCATAAAGAAGGCTTAAAATTAAAAAGTGTTTTAGCAAATTAGAACTGAAATTGCTTTTTTTTAAGCAACAAGACCTGTTTTCTAGTGTTTCAAATAACACTATAAATCCAGTCAACATTAATAATAATGACAGCATCCATTCAAGGCAGCAATTAAAATAATAATATCTCCTGGGTTTTAAGAGCCACTTATTTAAAAAGAAGGGACTTCGTATATGCACTGACACACAGATGGCACTTTAGTTCTAGCAAAAGAAACAAACTCAGCTGCTTACAGAAACACTCAGAACCCAAATAGTAATTTTAGTATATTCCCAAAAGAATTGCCTGTATCTGAAGATCAATTATTAATTTACATGACTATCAGAACATGATAACATCTCGAATTTACAGTAATAAAATAAAACTCGTGCCTTAATGTGTTCACTAGAGGCCAGAGGAAGGTTTCAGATGGCAGCACTGTGTCCTGTGGCCCTGCACCTCCACTGGGACAAGCTGAGGTGCTGCCATCAGCACAAAGAGGGGGTGATGACCCTCTGGGCATGCCTCAAGTCCAGTCTCATTTACTGTTCCAGTCAGAAGTGCAGAGTGCCTCAGAAACATGCAAAGAGGAGGTGAGACATGGCTCCACAGGCCACAGCAGCAGGGAGGCAAGGGGAGATTGCCTGTGGATCAGCCACAGAAGAGGGACTGAGAAATAATGGGGGAGATGAGAGTTACCAGCAGAACAGCCTCAGAACTGATGCAGCAGGTTGGTTCACATTTAATTATGTACACTAAAGCCTTAGATTTGAAGTCTTTTACTATTCTCACCAACACCAGAATGGAGAGAGATGATGTAAAATTGACTTCAGGGGCTTTAACAGCAGCCCATTACATTTTAATACTAAATGCTCGTTGTTAGTTGTAAATGGTGACCTATCCTCAACATGAAACCTGAATGGAGTTTTTCAATTTACCATATGCACCTGTGCATTGGCAGAAACCAAACTATTTGTAATATACAAAATTTCTATTTGTAATAGAAATGCTTCCATTCCCATCTTTGGTTCAAATTCAGGAGTGACTGAAGGTTGTGACCATCTAGGGGCATTTTGCATGATCCCTGTTAAATTAACTCCCTGCTTCACTCCATGTTTTCATGGACAGCTGTCACAGCACAGTTGCAATCTCTTGCCGTTTTAGCAGTTCCATGGCTAAGCAAGATTCATGGAAACTGGTTCTGGAAAGAGAATAACGTGGGCTGGTAATGAGCTGGCTGTTGTGCAGGCTGGTTCTGGCTGCACCGAGCTCCTCCTCTGGAACTGCTCATTCACACCCTTAAAAGTGCTAAATCCACACCTGCACAGGCAGAGCACAGACAGGTACAGGGAGAGTGGGAAATAGCATTCTGTATGGCACAAAGAACAGGTTATGTACTTTGAGAACTTGAGGTATCACTTTTCTAAGGAAGAAAATTCAGCTCATTCACTGCTGGCAGATGTAGGGAGCTTTCAGACAGAATCAAATAATTTTGTGAATAAATACTTATTTACTCTGAGCTCAGGGCTTCTCTGCCAGCGCATCTGCAGAAGCACGAATAACTCAGCAGATGTAACTCTGCCTCCTCCACTGCCCAGCCTCACCACAGTGTCCGATTTTAGTTACCTGGGAGACATCAGAGAAACTTCAATAAGAAAGCCAAGCAATTGGAAACAACAAGTCCTTAATGAATCAGCACAGATGCACTCATTTGGTTTAATTTTCAGTTTAAGTTAGTAATTGTCAGTTCCAGAAAAGCAGAGAATAAAACTATAGTGAGAAGTCAGTGCTCACTGGAAATTTTAATATTTCTTCACATCCCTCTGCCAATTTACTGCTCAACACGAGCTGCAAGGTATTAGGAGTGAAACACACAGATTTTCAACTAAATAATGGAAATGTGATTGAACCTCGGTAAACCAAATGGGAGAAAGAGAGAATCTGGGAATATGCATATGCAGTAAGGAATATTAAAAAGTTTCTTGGGCCCTGCAGTATGACAATGCACTCTGATGATCATCTTTATTAGATAGCACTAGATAAAGAGCCAATTCATTAAAAATTAATGGCACTGTACTGCCATCCATACATTATACATAGCCATAAAGTGGATATGGACAGCTAAATGCTAAATCTGTTGGAAATAACTGCAAAGTGAAGTAGAAGAGTGTGTCATAAGATAGTAGGAACCATGCAATAAGAAGGCCATACAATAAAATGGGAAGAAAAGAACGACAATCTCACTCTATGAGTGTGTAAAATCAAATGAGATTAGAAAAACTACAGTAAACCAAGCCTCTGTTCTGAAACAAAAATTATTCTTAGAAAATGTACAACAGCAAATACAAGAACCTTATTAAAGAGTGAAACTAGAGGGTGGTAAATACAATGACAAATGGCAGAGATGTTTGCAAAACAGCAGAGCTATTCACAAAAAGAAAAGCATTTTATTGTACCTTTTGATGAAAGCTCAACAATGTGGGACATTAATATCATTGAGGCAGAATCAGTAAGAGGAATGAAAACAGGCAGCTAAACCTTTTTTATTCAATCACAAAATGAAAATCCAATTTATACCATGCTCTCTAATTAAATAAGTTTCACTTTAGAGCAATTTAAAAATCTATGTTTAATTTTCCTAAAATTTCTTGAAGCTTTTGATTACAAAATGAATGACTGTGACAAATTCCATGGTTTTGGATTAAAAGAGCTATTCAAAATACTCATGTGTGCTAGAATGATACTTCTAAAGTTTGTAGATAGCTTTAGTGTGGACTTAGCTATCTCAAATAAACCACTGTTTGGTATGTTCAGCCCTAAAAATTTATGCCTTTAAGAACATTTACTATTCCACATATTTACATAGCAAGATACTTTCTGAAATGATTTTGCTAAATAATGGTTCCTTCACAGTGCACTGAGAAAGAGTGTTTCCTCCTGGTGATGATGAAGAGGAAGAAGTGGAACTTCAAAGAAAACTGTTTAGCTCAAACATAGATGTATTTTCATAAACACTGTCTCAAATCCTAATATTCCCAAGACTTACTCACAAGGCACAAAATCAGGCATACTCAAACAATTGTATCTTTTGAAGTCAAATTTCAAAAGGAAAATTATACAGAGAACCTATCTGCTTACCCCTGAAACTGACAACTGGGTTTATGAATGCAACACACACTCACCGATGCAATTTAAGAGCCTACCCAGAAGCTGAAGGAACTACAATAGTTACCATGAGGCCACTTTTAAAACTTGACCTGGCTGGTGCACGGGAAGTGTGTAATTCTTATTCAGAATGCCATTAAATACAGCTAAACCATGAAAAGCTCCACTCATTTCTACTACACTGAAATGAAATTCTGACCCTTCAGCTCTAGGAGCTCCCAGCCTGACAGTGACAGCAGGAACAACACACTGTGTCATTTAGGGATGACAGGTGCTGGCATTTCTGAGCCTCTGTGAAAGTCCACACTTTGTGTTTCCAGCATGTACTTTGCTTTTAATTGTCTTGTTGCACTGCAGTACAATTCACTCTAAAAATGCCTTGGTGCAGCTTAGTGGAGCTGGACTCCCTGGACTGAGCCTAAGCCATGGATCCCACCCTTTTGCTGTTCAGACCTTTGCCTGGTACAGCTGGGTGTTGCACATCTGGTTTTACAAAGGATTTATCATCAGGGTTAGTCTCTCACTTAGATATTTCAAACATAATTCTGCAGACTACTAACAACTTTTGATTTTAGCAACTTCTAAAGGCAGCCCTTTGGAAGAAGCCAGACATAGACAAAGACTAACACGAAGAGAGCTTGAATTGAGTTTGGGGTAGGAAAGACCCCCTCACACTTACAGATCTGGAAAGCATCTATTCCATGCCTCAAAGGTCCTTGTGGATTATAAATGTGGAAACTAAGAACAGAAAAGGAATTATTCACCACATTATTAAACATGACAAAAAGCTTCTGAATTGAAGCTTAAAACAGGCTATTTAAGATTCCAGCAATCCCTGGGTCTTTGGCAACAAAAATGTTCAAAAGCCTTTTATAGTTGCTGTCAGATTTATGTAAAGCATTTGAGATTCCTGTGAACTTATTTATATAACAACCTAAAACTTGAAGCCAACTTGAAAGTCTTCCTATTCTAATTATTCAGTATTGGAGGTGTTGTACAAAAGATACTCAATGTTCTTTGTTGAACTTATCCTAAAATGGTGGCCAGGAAAATACAGACTTTGGGTGAACATTTTATTGGATGGCTCTTATTGTGAATGAGCTGCATCATTTGACATAAAAGTTACTTGGTGATTTGTTTTCCTGTTTTCTGTTCAGAGACATGGGGGAGATATCACTGTGTGCTATATTCCACCCACATTGTGCCCCAATAATCTCACATCATTATTTTTAGGAAAATTATACAGGATGTTGAAATAAAATAAATACATTTTACCATCTCTTTTCAGAAATGTACCACTAGAATATTTTCCAGAGTCCCACTCAGGACGGACACAGGATACTATTGGGAACTGAGGCCCAGCTGCCCTGCATGCAGGGCAGTGTCACTCACAATCGCTTGGCTTCTATCCCACATGAACACTGCCATCACTCTTGGTCACACCTTCAGCTCCAAAATGGAGAGGGACATCAGCTGGAAATGCATCCAGCACCTCTCCAACAGCTTCCACACTGCAGACAGGGGACACCGTGGGAACAGGAGTGGGACAGGACCCCACTGGGTCTGCAAGATGCAGTAAAAGCCACTATATGGTAAAACAACTCCCACCCCAAGAAGCTTTTCAAACTTCATCTTTCAAGATCGTTTGAATGTGTTTTCCATTTCCTCATTCACCCTCTGCCCAAAAGCTCTCAATGCCACTTCCCTTCTTCCCAGCTCCCAGTTTTCCTGTTTCACCATTTCACTGTCTCAATGAGGTCACTCATTCTCTGCTATTGCAGCTACTCCCCCTTCCCCCTTCATGTCAGCACTTCCCAAGCACCCAGGCTGTGCATACTTTGAACACAGACTTGCTTGTCAAGCAGAGCTCTAATTACCTCACATGGTTTTATATAGATACTTCATCAGGTGTCTGCAGCTTCACAGAACCAAGGGTTTAAGAAGAAATAAATAGAAACCATAGAATATTGACATTCCATAGAGACATTATTGTGCATTACAGCCACAAGAAAAGGGCGTTTGCCTGTATTACCTGGGATGGGAATTATCTTACATAAGCGTTGTGAAACTGGTCAGATTGTTTTATCCCTACATGTCTCTAACCAATCAACACCCAAATGAGGGAACCTACATAGAAGTTAAGAATTTCTTCACTGAAAACATACAGTTCCTTATCATTCTTGTTTCTTTCATCACTATGCAACTCAGTAAATACTAGCTTGTATTAATTATTCAAAGCAGGAAAAAATTTATAACCCAAATGTGACAAGAAGCAAAGTACACAAGATCATAATTCCTTTAATTTATCATAATTTTGCCATGTCAATCAAGAACCAGGAATGTACTTGCAGCACACCTGAAGAGAAACCCACACATGAACTAAGTAATGAACTAAGTACCACAAACACTAAGGATGCCAACCTGTCTGGTTTGGGGTTTTGTTTGTTTGGTTTTGTGGTGTCTTATTTATTTCATTGTGCTGATGAGCATAGTTTAACACCCATGGATAGTTATAAGCCAATGTGAATTCTCTCTCTTCCTGTGTTTCTTTCTTACAGGATTATTCCATAGACATTCTGGCTGCGGGATTTTTATGGATTAAGACAGAAGCCAGCAGCATTCTTTATTCATACTTTTTGGCATAAAAACACCACTTTGATTGCTTTTCTTTTTTTCTACTTAATCATGTTTCAGACAGACAGCATCCAGGTTTAACTCATGCCAGCTCCCTTTTCCCTTTCTCCCTTTATTTAAACAAGTTGGAGACTGAGGTTACAAAGAGCAAGGAAAAGGTAATTTAATATTTAGTTCAGTGACGCCTGTGGAAGAATCTGTGCTGAGATCTCAATGAATCATCAGTGAGTTACAATGCAAAACCAGTGACATAAAGGGGTAAAATGTCCATAAAGTCTTTAGGACTTCATTAGCTATTAGGAATAAAATACTAATATCTCTAATATGAGCGTCCTTAAGACATGAACAGTGAATTGCAGGCCCTGGGTCAATCTCATCCAGTTTATGCCAATACAGATCCCACTGAACATAAAGGTGACCCATCCACACAAGGAACACAACAAAAATGAGCACCCCTAATTTCTCTTGTGCTGCCTGAATCACTTGCATTAAGCAAAGTGAAGCCTCCACAACTTGTGTTGTATTTATTTTACAGGCAGGTGTAAGAACAGGGCCAGCTGAAACCCCTTTGGAGACAAAGCAAAACCCAGTGCCTTTTACTTCCTACAGCAGTTCCCACGGCCCCGGGATAACTGCACATTCCAAGTGAACTAGAACTTCTCTCACTGCCATACAACTTCCCTACAAAAACAAAAGCCCTGAGAAAACACCTGAAGAGAAACCAAAAAGGCAGGGACCAAACATGTCACTCTTCCTTGCAAAAGACATCTATTTCCTTCTGGCAGAGAAGATACGCAGCTGTACTCGGTACCAGAGACGGGCAGGCACGGCCTTCCTAAGCACACCGATCCACACGAGAGGCTGCCACCTGCTCCTAAGCAGGGCTGTTTTCCGGCTTTTTGATGAGGACTTATTTACTTTGGGGGATTGATGGATTCTAAGATGTCTAATAGGATACAGAGCCTTTCACCTGCAGGTCAGCGTCTTCAATTTCAGCCCAGCTTATGCAGCTTGATCCTGCAGCAGGCCGTGAGCTCCGCAGGGAGCGTCCCCGGCTCCCGCAGGCACCGGGGAACGCTCCGGGCTCTCGGCAGGGACAGGAGCGCTCGGCCCCCGGGAGCAGCCAGCTCCTGCTGACGGAAAGTCGATCGTGCTGCAGAGACCCAGGTGAAACACAGAGCTCTTGTCAGCTGTGTTCCTGTTGCGGTAATAAAAGAAAACACCGGGGCTGCCCCATTTGTTGCACGGAATTGCGGTGACAGGTGCACTTTCAGCAGGCATGCACAGGGCCTTAATCCCACTGCAACCCACAGGAATCTGTTCCAGCACACAGCCCATGGCACACCCAGCCAAAAGGATGTTATCAATAGCCACAGAGGAAATACAGAGGTTCTCCAATAACACAATTCAGGGCCTTCTGCAAACATTAAGCGCTTCTCCCCCCCTCCCCCCGTATAGGAGGCTAACAATGTACTTTGAATAAACTGACGGCATCCAGCAGTTAGGGAAGAGTTACTTGCATGTATGCAATATTTAGACCAATCTTTTCCCAGGAAATAATGAGCTGCATTCTAACAATTCCAGCCTTGGGTAAAGTGGTGGGAAAAGTCCCCTCAACTGCATGTAAGTGTGTAACACATTTCTAAAAGTTTCCATCGCTAATTTGGAAATATGCTGCAAGTGCCCAGGATCAACATTATCAAAGTTACATAACACAGCAGAACTGTTCAGTGACACACAATGCCTCTTGGACTAGAAATCACTAGAATCAGCTAGAAAAACACTTCTTTTCCCTAGAAGCAGCTTTACTGCTTCTGAGGGAAGACAAATAAGAAGGATTTGTCCATGGGAAATATTTAACTCATCTGAAAAGCAAATGTGTTTACCTTTGACTGAGATCAAAGTCACATGATACTGTAAATCAAAATTGCAATTCTGACCACAAAAAAGGATCTTATTTGTCTTTTAATCTCAAAAAATGACATTAGATTTCTTTGCAAGTTAAAATAAAGTTAGGTCAAAATCATAAAATGATAAAAACATTGAATGGTTTGGGTTGGAAGGGACCTTAAATATAACCTAGCTCCAAACCCCCTGCTATGGGCAGGAACACCTTCCACTAGAATGTTCTCTTCTATTTATTATTGGAAGAAGCCTTTTGACAAAATAAATAGTTTCTATTAAACAAGAAATTTGTTTTGACAATATCATGTTTTTGCTTAGAAAACTTCTCCCTCAACTAATTCAGCCTGCTTTAAAACACTGAGGGGTTGTATAAGCCTGTTTCTGCAGGGAAGAGGTGGCTGCTCTTCACGGCTTTCAGGTTTGCTGCCCTCTGTCACAGAAACCCTCTGTTGGAGATGCCAGCACTGAACCCTCAAAGGGCAGCTGGCATTCACCAGCACAATGTTCCTCTATAACAAAGACATATGGCTGTGCATGTCAAAGTTTTGGCAGGATCTGACAGGAAAAAAAGCTCCCGGCAACCAGAAATAAAAATTGTAAAGAAAGCCTGATTTCATAATTGCATTTTGAAGTAGAGACATGTACAAGAAATTATTATGTAACTACAGCCATCAGAAAATACAAAAATACATATACCCCTACCACTTTATCAATTCTAGGCCTGCAACTGTGATATTTAAGAGCTTTCTGCTCACTGATATATATTCTGCTAGCTGTCACATTGTATTTCTAAATTGTTAAAAAAAATCCCTTACCTATCGGCCCCAAAGGCATTCATTTTTCCCTGGACTTTATAAAAACTAGAACATGTTTCCGTGATATTTCTTTTACAATAGAAGGCCTGTTAAAAACAGCATCATGAATATTCTAGTTATGACAGATATGAAAGGACATAATATCCAGGAAACAGTTCTTTCTTAACATATTCATGAAGAGGTCCTTGTCAATCACAGCCAGTGAATTGAATAAAAAAATAATATTCAGAGTCTTAGGAGGATACAGCTGAGTTTTACATGCTGGAGATATAAAGACTGAAGTGGGACTGGGTTCCACTAACAAGATTCCTGGCCTGAAGTGCCTTTGTGAAATTATTCAGAAACCTGCCAATAACAATATTTCAGGCTGCAGAAATCTCCTCGTGCTCCGTGTGGGTCCGTGTGCTGCTGCCACAACTTAATGGAGTCTCCCAGCTGGTGCTTTAAAGGAACGATGTCTGCAGTCGGCCATTCATCTTGGAGTTTCAAAACAATTTGCTTTATGGCCCTGCTTCTTTTGAACATTAAAAAGCTTACATCTTGAAATATTCAGGAAATAAGAAATAAACTGCCAAATGCCTTAAGCAGGAGAACAACTTACAAGGCTACTTATATATATTTTAAAGTATAAAAGCAACATTATTTCCTATTTATGCTGTGTTGCTGACTTGTTCAGCAGACATAATTAAACAGACTTTTGAAATAAAATAGTATTTTTGCTGCTTTTGCTGCTTCTAAAGCAGGTTCAAAGCATAATATTTAAAAGATACTACTCAAAAATATACAATATAGAGTCAAACCTTACTTGATTTTTTTATATAAATCGAAACCTAATTCCAAATATTTTAATGTACACAACACAAAGTGGCAATCTGAAAAAAGTGCCACTTTACTGACATTATTGAACCACAGGTCATCTTCCCAAGGAACGCCCCTTCCTGAAATAACATTAGAAGCCAATTTAAAAGGCTGTGTCCATTTTACCTCTAACATAATTACACGTCATTGAAATTTATTTTGTACCAAGAGAGTAAAAAACCCAAACCTAAGTACCACAAGTGCCTCTTTGAATTAAAATCAGTGAAATAAACCCAAAACCATAATTACACCACACCCAGGGTTTCACTGCTGACCACAATGTCCACAGCTGGTAAACACCATTAGTAGAACTCCTGCAGCATTCCTTTATGCCAGACTGCTTCCAGGACCCTTAAAATATCACAGTGATTTGCCCTGGAAATGCACACAGTTTCCTGCTTGAAGATACAAATCACCTAAATGCAAAACACTGGGGTAAATTTACAACAGCTTTCAAATCCATAAATTGCATGTTTGAGATTAATCCATATATATGGCATTTCACAGCCTTGCTCCTTCATGGAGATGGAAAGAACTGTGCACTGCTGGACACTCCAGCCCACAAGGCAATATACAGTGCTGACAACTTGCATAGATTCATTGTTTGCATCCCTTTCACAGTGCCTCTGATGCCAATTCAGCAGATTTATTTCCAAAAGATAGGTATCCATGCCTAGATTCCAGGGGAGGGTGCTGAGATTTGCCAACTCTTACTGCAAAGACATCTTAAGGCTCACAAAATCACTGCATTTTTTTTTTCTTTTTTTTTTTAAACAGGAAACAAAAATAATGTAGAACAACATAACAGAGCACATTGTAATGCAATCTGAAATATGGGTAACTGAAACCTTGAGGCAGAACACCAAATTGCCAGGAGTCTGTTTCTTAAATGGAAATGTCTCAGGCTTTTGTTTTCCCCTACCTGTAGCAGAGTATACAGAATTGCAAACAGAAATATCCCATCACATTCTGGACTCTGTGTTCAAGTTCCAGTGGTATGCAAGATCTGAAAAAAATCACCCCAAACCAATAAATCTGTCTGGCTGTCAAATATTAGGAATACCTACTACAGGTAATGTCTGGTACAACACCACATCTATTATGTGACTCACCCTTATGAAAACAATGGCTACCTGAATAATAATAAAAACATTGCTGAATCAAACTGAGCACTGGCTTCAGACCCTTCTCATGTTTTCACTAAAATAAATACACAGGTTTTCTGAGCTATAGAGGTGGGATTTAATCATGTTGGACGTTTAAACCTGTGCAAGTTCATCATCAGGGTGAACGAACATAAACAGTGTCAAAACAGTGAGGAACCACTGTTTGAAAACAAACCAAAACAGATCTCAAATGCTGAGGGATTTTTCTGACCACAGAAGCTCAGTGTTTCATTTGTCCCATTACTTCACCTTTGGTAAACTTGATTCATTAGTGCATTACTGTATTAATTGATAGTTGCTTCCTGTTGTAAGTGATTGCTTTCTATTACATACTGTCAAACAACAGCACACAATTAATTACAAATAAACCAAGAACTTTGCTAACAATGGGCTGTTACAAAGCCTCCCACCTTCAGGAAGGAAATTCTGCTGTTCACATAGGCAGGATGTTTTCCAGAGCTCCATCTGCAGCATTTCACACACATTCAGCTGCACTGGTTTCTCAGGAGATTTCAGCTGACATTCGAGGTTGATATAAATGGGTTAGTTTTTATTTTGTGCCCTACAGACTGACCCCTTAAATGCACAAAGTCATATCCCAGTGTTGGTCAGTACACAAAACATCTATCAAATGAGAAATTAGACTGTTAAGGAGGACAGCAAAGACTATCTATGAGATATTTTGCAGACCTCCAGCATGAAGACCAGGTCCAACAGACAGCTATCCAAGCCCTGCAGCCTCCCAAAGAATCCTCTGATCAATAGTGGGAAATTAAGATACTTCATTTTGCTGTCAATATAATTAATATGAACTCCACTTAAGTGATTATCTATGGTCTCCTAGCTCACCAGAAAGAAGTGGAAGTTGAAAGTGTTGCAATACCACAGCTATAATGGAGGATGGCTGGATGGAACATCAGACAGGCTATTTATCACCCACCTCAGCACTAATGGCACGGGTTCATAATGATTAAGAAGATCCATTCTGTCTGAGGTTGAAGTTGAGGTGGTTTAACTCTCCCTTTCAAATCTGTTTGCAATGGAATTCCAGGGCTTTTATATGAACAGGTCCTTGAGTTGCAGACTGAGAAGAAGTTCCTTAATCAAAATCTGAACTTCAATTTCTTCTTAATATTCAAACCGGCTGACTGCCTAGTTCCTGTTACTGGGATGAACTACAAACACTTTTAATCAGTCACAAAGTGTCCCTCTGTCTATATTTCTTTTGGGTTTCTCTGAAAATTAATTTCAGTAACTGACACTCGTGAAATTACTACTCCACAAAGTGAACCCTGTTGCTCTCTTTTGGAGCCCATCAAAAAATTGAAATCACCTATACTGGAGTGGCTTGATATTTCTACCACACAAACTTAAAATCTTATATTTCCAGAGGAATAGTTAGTGTTATTTGGGAAAGAAGAGTTCCACAAGTAAAATATTTCTTCATCAACTTTAATAGCATTAAGAGAAAACAATTATTACCTCGTGGAAAACAATTCTTGTCTTTATATCGTGTGGCCAAAATCAACAACACTTCCAAGGTAGCCAGACACCGCAGAAATAGAAACCACCAAGTATTTATTTTAAACCATGGAACACAGAGGAATAACATTTATTCCTCTGACAGCGGTGGTGAATAGTTCTGGTATGTTCATGGTTCACATTTTTGGACAGGTTTTGTATGGTCTTAGGAACCAACACTTAGGAACTAATGGAATTTTAAGTAGATTTCCTCTGCCCATAGAAAAACCCCAACAAAGGTGACCATACATACAAGAAAAGGATTATTTAGTTTGGCCCATCATAAAATAGAAAACAGATGCAGTTAAGTGGACCCTTCAGCTGGAGCTGTTAAAATACATACATCAATCATCATCAATTGGGAGCAGTCAGGAAAACAAGAGTAATGAAAATTGGTGCTTTGATCTTTTTACTTAATTTTCTTTGTAAAACCAAACAACCACATGCACAGGCAAAAATCTGAAAGTCAAAAGAAGTCATTTACCAAGATCCTCAGATTCTGAAATTGTAAGTGGCCATTATTTACATGGCCTCTTTTACTTTCTGGACACTGTTTTTGTTTATTTTAAGCATCTTTATTTAAAAGAAGCCCACTTTGCATCTGTTGAAGACTGCAGAAATAGAAAGGCCTAAATCTTTGTAACATACAAACAAAAGTATTTATTTTGGCTAATATTAAGATTTAAAGATGAAGTATTTTGCTTGTTGTATTTTTAATTTATAAATATAATTAAATATTATTTACCAAACTAGCCAGAAAAAATAATGGATACTAAACGGCACTTACATAGTCCTGTATTCACCTCTGTAAACCTTGCTCAAGTATTTACCAAAATAAAAATGCCAGACTACAACATCCCTGGGATCAGTTTCATAACTATCCAAGTTGAAATTAAAAAAGTGAATTAATCACCTGTAAAAGTTTTCTCTCTATCACAATATCCTTCCTTTTTCTGACAGGATTTTCTTAACTAAGTAATGATATATTGCCACAAAGTACTAAATACTCATTCATAAATACCATATTCAGTTTTAAGAACATTGTCTGTTTCACCAGAAATATTAATCTAAAAAGTTTTATTATTAATATTCTGGAAAATATTCTACTTACACCCCTTCTTTAATCCATTCCTCAATGCACTTTTTCTAATTCAGAGATTATCCTGATTTTGGAATAATTCCCTCCAATCTCATCACACCACCACAGTATCTCACTGCTGACCTACTTTGAGTCAGATGCTAAGTCCAATAAAGTTAATCAAACACCTTTCTTCTACATAAAGTACAGTTTTTCTAGCACCTTTCCTTCTCTGGGAGTTCAGATCTTTAGTTACATTTCCTCATTGCTGCATTGCTTCCATGCCTTCATTCTCAACCTCCCTCTGTATTATCTCCAAAACCAAGAGAAGATGAAGAGAGATTTTCTGCTGAGAGAAAGAAGTGAGGCTTCTGGATTAAAACTAATTGAATTCAATTTGTCTTGGCAACATATTCCAAAAGTAACAGAAGAACATAGACTGTGACATTAAATTTCAGAAGGAACTTACTCAGCATAAAAAACCCCAGTTGAGGAGCCTGAATACCTGACAATGATCCAGAGAGCTCTCACTGGTGACAAGTCATGGAAAACTGCTGTTTCCAAAAGTTACTTCAAGAGAAGTGCAATAAAATTCCATTTTAAAAAAAATCAGCATTCAAACAAGGAAATGGCCAGCTACATATTTAGTTTGGCTGAAATCTTCCATGCCTAATGCTTAGGCATACAATGAAAGGCTTTGTAATCCTTTCACTTTATTTTGTTTCATTTTATAATTATTTCATATTCTGTACATAAGCAATTTAAAAATAATTTGCAAGTAGAATTTGAAGAAATCTCATCTTTTGTCAAAAATAACATGAAAAAATGAAGTAGCAGATATGGCAAAAGATCAAATCACCATATCATATAACTGACAGAACTTTTCATAACTGTGTTTCCCAAATCAGCTACAAAACCTCACTTTGTGCTTTGTCAGGAACCATCAAGGACCAGAGAATGAAAACCTAAAGGACAAAGTATTGAATAAATGGAATGGAACAAGGCAGTGCATTGTGTGTGATGCAGAATCACCCCATACTTTTACAGCTGACATTCAGCACTGGCAGGGAGCGAGCACCTTCCACAGAAATGAGCCGAACAAAACACTGCAGAATTCCCCTGGCCTTTGGATACAAACCCACTGGGTCAAGCCCCCTCCTGGGACGTTCTGTGAAGGACTTGCACAGGCTGAGCTGGGAGCCCATGAAGCACACACAGAGCCAGAGTTAAACCTCCTGTGCATGGGAGCAACCTACACCATTCCATGGGCACTTTGACCTTCATGCAAATTAACACATATAAGAACATACAGAGAATGCCTGAAGTGGCTGCAGAATTCACACTGTAATTTTGGTGCTGTTACAGTAAGTTTGATCTGTTCTCACAAGTATAACATGGGGAGGGCTTTACCCCCCTATTTTTTCTTTAGAACTAAGCAGAGCAAAGATAAAAGTCTAAACAATCCCATCCCTGTGGAATTATGCATAGAGAAATGACATTTGCCACAAAGGATTTCATTTTGCCATGACTCTAAAAAACACAACAAGTAACATGACAGGGGAAAGATCAAGAAAAAGCCAGAACATTAGAAAAAAAAATAGGCAGTGCTGTTTAAGGGCTCCACTTGTAGCACAAGAACTTCCTTCCATCAGTAAAACACACGCATCTGGAAATTCCTTAATTTACAAATGTCAACAGCTGAATATAGAAATGTACAGGTATATTAGAACCCGCAAATAATTGCACAGTCAAAAAATTGTCCAGAGAAATACAGTGCAGTTAACCCCACTGCCCATGTGACTCCTCAGGGAGTCCACTCAGTCTACAAACTCAGCAGGAAACCGGTCAAGCCAAAGAACCTCAGGTTTGAACTATTTCGTTCCAGGACTGTTGAATTTGGCTGCAGTAGCACGAAGCTCAGCACAGGGAGCTAAGTGAAACTTGTTTACTTAGACCACAGAGAGCAGGATCAGCAGTAAAAAGCAATGTTTTCTAAGATCCCATGTTTAAAGCTACATGAAGTCTTAGAGGAGCAAAACTAATCCTCACCACATAAAAAAATATATCCTAAGATCTAACCCGCTCTAACGCCATAATGTAATTTTCTTCTATTTCCATTTCAGCCATTAATGACTACTTAGATATTTACCAGAGCATCTCTTATTCCTCCATTAGAGCATTCACTTGCCTCTCTAAGGAAAGGACTGTGCTATGCAACTGTCTGAAAAGTACCATGAGCAGTTAGAGCACTGCATAAATAACAAGACATATTCAGGGACATATGAGGGACACTGGGCCCAACCAGCCAAGTGTCTTCCCCAAAAATCTATTACCATTGTCAAAATCTGTGTGGTCAAGTTACATAGGACAGAGAATTTAAGGAATAGATCTGTCTCTAGCATAACCTACATTTTTCCTGAGATGGGGAATAGCCAGCAGTGCTCAGAGACAGATCAGCTATCAACAGACTGGGTCCAGGAGATGGGCACAGGAAGGACATGCCCTGGACAGCCCTCCTTTGTGGCTGCTCCTCACTGAGAGGATAGGCAGAGGGAAGTCTGTGCTATTTTCTGTGAGATTCCTCCACTTCAAGCTTTTGCCATGTTCTCTCTCGAGCCCTCCATCTTGGGCATTGAAATGCAAGCAGGTGACTCCTTTAGTGCTCTGTTATCTGATGGGTCACAGGTGTTTTGGGGTTGGTGTCATTTGGGATCTTGCACACAGCACAGCAGATGCCTCCCAGTAGTGGCCTGTGCTCAGGTGTGCTCAGCTATTAGGAACAATTCCCAGGAAAACCCAAGATCCTATGCCCTCCATACTGTCATGGGAGCTTTCACACTTAGAGAGGCACCCACTGTGACTATAACTGCAAGAGACCATTAATCACATGAGCAGGAGACTTTTCCTATTATGCCATCCAAAGCAGAACTCCCATCCATTAGAATGTATTATAGAACAAAAGGTTATTTTAGATTGATTTTCATACTAAATACTAAAGTGAAACTCAGATGCAAGTTGTCCTGCAAATTCATGCTTTTGCTGTTGTACTGCACTATTTTCTTGGGGTACACGAGGACTGCAAAACAGGCTTAGTAAAATTTCATAGAACATTTTTCTCCTTTTTTAATTGGGCTTATTAAAAAACCCAAACACCTGCCCTTCCCACCTCCCCCCCCACCAAAAAAAAAACCAAAAAATCCCTACCATAACCAAAAAAACCACAAAAACAAACCCCTTGAGAAAACCCAAAAAAGCCCCAAACAGTTTGCTTCTGGAAATTTGACAGGCCTGGGTTAGACTCCTGGGAAAAAATCCTCCCCCCAACATGTCCCCAAATTAACAGTATAATACTGGAATGGATTTTCCTGGAGATATTGTGGAGCATCCATAACCAAAGGTCTCGGGGCTAAAAGGGTTAAACAAACATTTGAGAGGCAAATAATCAGCATAAACCAACACAGGCTGGTACTGCCCTGGGATAGCAGAGTGTACTGACTACTTCTTGAGAGACCTCCAAGCCTATTTTCCTATGATTTTAAATTGTGTCTGTGTATGTTTTTTCCCCACAAAATGTAAACCTACATAGCCCAAGAGAAAGACTGTGTTTAGTTTGAAGTTATACAAGAAAGTGCATCTCTAGGGGGGGAGAAGTGGGAAAGGTTAAGAACTTCAAGCACAGCCAAAAGGATAGTCATATTTTCAACATTGCCTTGAATATGTTTCACATTGCTACAGAATTCTTAGATATAGAAATTATTTGTGAAAAAGCAACTTTCTTATGGTTCACCCCATACAGAAGATCCTGTATGTTAGAGGATGATTTTGACTTCAAGTTATGTCTGTCAAAAAGATGTGGCTGAGCAAATAAACATGGGTTTCTTCAAGTAGTGCCATTTCTACTTCTCAGCAGATCAGCACTTGCAGTTATGAGCAATCCATGTGCACACAGAGGATTTCACCTCATTTTGTCCAGGACAGCCTCTCTATGATGGCAGCTGATGCCCAGGACCCTGCACGTACTGCCCATGGCCTCTCCTCACCAGATAGCAATATGGATGGAGTAAAGTCTGGTGGAATCGTTTCAAAAGTTTCTCTGAGTGAAGAAGCAAGGGGGGAGGTATGATAGGAATTCTCTAAGAGGCAAGAGGGTACACAGGAGGTCTTTGCATCTCTGCCTTCAAGGTGTCTGTCAAACCTTCCTACAGAGCAGAGGGGACTATTCTCCCTGCACTGCAGTTAGGGAGGCACACAGAGGTGACCCCAGCCTCCACAGACCAGTGTTTGTTCTGGGATAGCCATTCCAGTGCTGAAGTCTTTCAGGCTAGTAACAGTTTAAGATATTATTCCTGTATGATTTCCAGAGCCAGAGACTTGTATAAATTAGACATGTCATGAAAAATCTGAATTATGTGTTGCATGGTGCAGCAGAGGGTAATATACAGACCTTTATTATGTAATAAAACAATTGTGTGCTGGGGTGATATTTATGGCATAATCCTGTATGTCCTCATAGCACTCTTTGGAAACATATAATTTAATACACACTGTATATTTTGTCTCTGTGTGTTTACATTTAAAGTAATGCAAACTTTATTCTCTAAAATCCCACTAATATATCTGGAAAGGTTATTGCATGGCATACTGGTAAACACAACCATAAGCCATTCTCTCCTGAAAAAGACCACTTACTGCCTGTGACTCATTCTGCATATTTCTTTAATATTTTTCTTTTTAAGTCTGAGCAAGCTTCCCAAATGCTTAATGAGCAGGCTCTAAGGCTTTAATTTTCAGCCAATCCTAACTTTATTACAAAAGTTTATCAAGCTATAAACACACTACTTCACTACGCTGTCATGTTTTTATAAAGTAGTTTATAAAAGGTGACATCTGGCAAAGAGGCAGATCTATAAAAATCATGCTGGTGGATGTAGTGTCATTTTTTCTGCCATCCTCCCAGAAAGAGTAATATTATTTTGACACACACATTCATCCCCCCTGTCAAGCTTCTATTTTTATAGTTAGCTTACTGCACATATCCTTAAGCTATACAAAACCTTTGGGCTAATGTAAAGAATGACATTTCTGCATATTTATTATAACACTTATTTTAGGGGTTGACTTTGCCTGATAGGACTTTTCCAAGTACAATGTCATTTTCGTGACAATACACTTTGTTCAGAAACAATAAATAAAGATGCACGAGAAGTCATGAAAGGCCAAATATGCACGGACAAGTGTACAGCACCTCAGCTTGGCAAGCCCTACATTTGTCCTTCTTTAATATTTTATCAGATGTGTGAACTGTATTTTGGAGTTCAGCACAAACTTCAGTGTATGTAGCATAATGAAATCTCTCCAGGACATTATAAGTTTCAGCAGGGTATAATTTTAATACTGTGAAGGTTTTAGCTCTGACATGTTGGGATATAATTTCTTTCAAAGAGTTCATTTTTTTCCATGTTTCTGTTGGCTCAAGCACAGCCTGGATATAAGCAAGTGAAAGAGCACCGAAGTCAGGAAGCTGACGAAGCACTTTTGTGATTTAATTACAGCAAATAACTGATTAATCTCTGCTATGTCTTAGCTTATCTGCTAAAGTAGATGATATGAATCCCAACACACCACAGAAAGGTTGTTTCATTTGATTGTGCATAATGACTTGCTCTTTCTCAGACTTCCTCCAGTACAATGGATGCCTTACTTTTTAAATGTGAAGTCTTCCGTTATTCACCTCTGTTGAAAGCTAGACCTCTAAAATATTTAGCTTTAAACCACATGCACTATTCATGAAATGACTTTTTAGTGCCTTTTTCCAGTATTTAAAAAAGGAAAAGAAGTGTGTATTCACACACCAACAAGCCCAAAAATTAGAATTATTTAACTGCTTTTGAAAATGACACTCATGTAGACAAAACCAGAAATAGGAGTCTGTTCACAGCATCATTATTCTGCCATCAAAAGGGTTCAATACTGGAAATTCCTGAGCAGAGATCATTATTGGCAGTTCACTAAATGATAATTTGGGTTAGAAGCAGCATTATGCTCCTTAAACAGTGCACTGTCTTTGAAGTTGATGAGAAACATTTTACAGTGTATTTTTTAATGCTGAATTCAAACTACATAATACCACAGATCTGTTAAGAAACCAACATCACCCTCTGGATTGTTCGATATAATTGTGGTACAGATCAAGACTTGTTTAACTTGATTGTTCCAATTCTAATATCCAGTTCTAATATCCCAATTCCCCAGCTGCACATGAATAGTCAGATCTGTATTGTGCCCTTATAAGCTTCAATTACAGAATCAGGGACTATTTTTCTCTCTAAATAATATAACTTCAGTGTGAGCCATAGGAGAGAAGGTCCCCAAGTGCACTAAGCCTGGAGTTTCTTAGGATTTCTGACCATAGGGCAGAAGAAAAGAAATAGGAAACCATTATAGGGGTCAAAGTAACAAAATCCTCCCATGAATCCATCCTCAAATTTGCTGCTTAAATATCTTTTCATCTTTATATACAATCAGTGGTCAAAAACAGGTCTTCAGAAACACCAGAATATATGCCTAATTGTGCTGAAATATATATATTTACATACTGCTGTGCCTTCTAATTTGCCAGGCTACCTTCACAAGGTGCAGTCAGGGCTAATTCATGTCTATAAACTCCCTTTGAACACTGCATTATATTTAGTACAGAAATCATGACTTTTAAATGCTGTTTTCTGTCTATGTTGCACATGTACTTACTGGGCACCTGGAACAATCCACCCCTTGGAATTGTTCTGGCATGACCAAGGGAATCACCTCCTGCAAGCAAGAATCCCAAGCAGTGTCTCTGTCTTCCAGAACCATCAAATAGAAACCAGCACATTATGTTTGGATGGTGATAAGGGAAAGGGGCAGATGTACATCAATGTGAAAAACAGCACAGAGGGCATTCTGGAAAGCCTAGACTGAAAAATACCCTACTGAAGAGTCATGTAAACATAATGTACTGGCATGCTCTTTATAGATCTGATCTGGTTTTGATGAGTTTTGTGGTATTTTGCAAGGCAGTACATTGGAGTGTCATGGTAATCAAGGACTGGAAGTGTTATTACCTAGAGTCAGCAATAATGAGAACGGAACCTCTAATTTCAAACTATAAGATAACATTGATTAATAACCATGGGATGATTAGTCAATCCAAGACCTTAATGCACAATGGAGAAATTTATCCATTATCTCTTCAATGTAATTCTTCTTTCATCTTGGTGACTTTAAAAACAACCAAGGAAAATTACTGTCCCTCAGTAAAGGCTTTTGAATTTCATATGCATTTAATTAGATAACTGCCAGCCCAAGGACAGGAACCATGACAAATAGTTGTTCTTTTAAAATTAGAAGAATAGACTGTTCAATGAGCAATATTGATGTTCTCTTGTACCTAGTTATACAGGAGTCTGCTACTACTTCCTTTAATTTATCTAACCATTCTTAAGATTTAATGAGTTTTTTAACAAGATTTTAGTTACATATGCTAGTTGGTCATTTTAAAAAGTGTTGCTAACAGCAACAGTACCTGCATAGACAAAAATGCATAACCCACCACAATCTTCTTGGAATTAGGGATGAAAGTACAATTTAGTTAGAAAAAAGGGCATTTGGGATTAAGAGGCCATCTTTATGTTAGTAGAAAAACAACAGTTAATTCTGTTTAATCTGTTTAATTGCTTCAATAGCCATAATAATAAAGATTAGCTGGCTGTGAAACACTTAACTATAAAACAAAGTAGGATTTTTTTTCCATTTCTGGTACTGAGTGTTGTTTTCTGCTTTTGCAGGATGAGGATAAAATGGAGGAAGTGTTCTTTTTCTGATCTTGTTGTTTGGGTTTTGGGTTTGATTTCTTGTGAGGCTTTTTTTCTTCTAAATATTTTGCAGCAACAGCCAACTATCTCCTTCCCTACTACATATACACACAGTCTAAAGGTTGCCCAGCAGATGAAGCACAGTTTATTACTAGGACACCCCTCTCCTGTTCCACAGGGGGTTATGACTTGACCATCCTGAGTTTAGTACAGGAGCACTTGAGATTTAAAAGGCCAACGACAATAAGAGAAAAAGACCTGCAACACCCTCCTGAACTGCCCCTTCCCAACACCCCCCACTGCAGAGACAGGATTCCAGCTCCACTCCTGCTGTGGACTCACAAAACCTTCTTCATGACCAGAAGAAGCACAAAAGCCATGTCTGTGCTAACTGCTGCCTTCCCCATCAGCCTGGCTTTAATTTAGAGCTGCTCTGCTTGCCAGACCTTGTGACCAGTCTGTGCCCACCTGGGCTCCCCCGGAGGGGCACTGACCACTCCCACAATTGGATTTGACCCCAGGCTTTTCCAGAGTTCCAGGCATAGATTTTCTGCCACAAAGAAGTTAATTTTATTCAGTAATCACCTATCAGACACATTTGCCTCAAAGGAAACCCTTCATACATTAAATGTCAGACCTGAAATAATTTATTCCTGAAAGGGTTAAGCTCACAGTACATTTTACTTGGCAAGTAAAACAGTGTGCTCTCTAAACATGACACCCAGATACCCAGTGACAAAATATTTCCCTATCTTTATACCATTTTGATAATTCACTGTGTGTATTACACACAATCAAGACATACAGGTTTCAGAGGGATTCTGAGCACATCGCTCAGACTGACAGAGCAAGTATTCCAGACAATTGGCTCCCCGAGGGTCAAGACAGTGATGCTCAATCAGGATTCAAACGGGTCATAAACCCTTCATGGATCTCGCTCAAGTGGGTGGTGATGTCTCCCTGGGGCAGCTCATCCTTTTCTGCTACAGTAAAGCACTTGTCATCACAGACAAACTGCCCGTCAGTCTTAGGCACTCATTTAATCGAGACTTAGTGAGAACAGCAAATATTATCAGTGCCACAAAAGCCCTAAAGAGACAAATATATTAATCATAACTGCCGTGATGGTAATTTAAGACACTCTCAAAACTCTGCTGGTGGTCCTTGTACTATGACTGCTTTTTAATGTAGACTCAGCTTTCCAAAACTGGGTGCTAAAGTTGGGCACTGCCATTCGGGTTTAAGCTCTTCAAGACAAAGGCACTGAGAAGAAAGGGGTGCCAGAGTATCCCTGAGCACAGAAACTGGGAGTGTGGCAGAGCACACCTGAATGTCAGAAATCTTTCATTCAAAATCCAGGTCAGGGTTCCATGCCCAAATTTTAAGCACACAAAAAGGAAACTGGTCTTCAAACATCTCAAAATGCACAGAATAGCTCAAAACATTTGCTTTTGCAACAGTTCAGATAACCTGGCATATAACCAAGGCAGCTACAATGAACTACAAGCTTGAAATGAAAACCCAACACAATCCTGGCAGCTTGGGACACAATGCTTTTATTGTACTGTTTTCATATCTAATTATGCTCCTATGAAAAAAAAAAAAAAAGAGCGAGAGAGAGAAACAGAAAGGAAAACACTGTTATACACTAGGAAAGTGTTGCGATGATCTAACACTAGGCTTGACTGGCTCAAAAAAACCTTCCACAAATGGTTTGCTTGCTTTCTCTACACCATCCAACAACCACACAATTCCACACATACAGTCACAAAGTTAATCTAGCTCAGAATCTCTTCATTGCTATAAACAGCTAAAGCTTTTATGTTTAGCCCATGTTTTGGAGTAAGGCTGAACACATGATAATTTATTTCTTGGGTTGCTGTAATGTGCAGAATGAACTCCTCTCTCATTCAGCTGCACACACACAGGTGTGCATTTGAGACTGGATCTTTTTTTATCCTCAGCAAAGGAGTCAGCCAATGTAACAGTGATGTCATGTTCCCAGGAGGATAAAAATAGCCCCAGTGATATAAATCAAGTGTTGTTCTGCTACAACATAAAAAAACCTACTAAAAAAGGAAAAAAAAAACCAAAGCAGTTTCCAACCTTGCCTTTCCAGCTGGTTCTGGTCCCTACCTCTGCTCTGCCCTACAACAACACTTCTTGCACTATCTGAGAATTTCCTCTTGGCTTTCTGGGGAATTCCAGTGCAAACATACCCAGGGACACACTGGTGCAAGCCAATAAACCAGGAAGCTCTGCCTCTGCCCCTGTGGGATGCCCAGCTCACCTGCCCAGCCCCAGACCTTTCTGGGTGCCCCAGCTCTGGAGCCCCTCTGGCTCCAGGTGTGTTTCCTGCAGAAAACCATCATTCCTGCCTCGCCCTCCTGAGGGATGGCTGACAGTCCCAGGAGCCCAAATCTGCTTTCACATCAGAGAGCTGTGTTCAGCACCCACCAGTCCCTCACACACGTATCCCTCAGAGGTTTCATTTTTTGTGTTTGGAAACAGGGAAGTTATTCTTATCACATTGCTTCTAAACCAAATTTCTCTCACAATGCATATTTATCAAAAAATTCAGGAATACATAAAATACGTTTCTACACAGCAGGTGGATAAAATATATTCTATTAATGTAAAACTGTTTTAAGTTGAAAATCTTGTAACTATATTCCAAAATATTAAAGCATAGATCACAGTATTTAGCAGGATAAACCAAGGCAGGAGCTGTGTTTCAACAATGGGGGTTTACAAGCTACTTGTACTGTTTTCAGCACTAGCACAGCAGCACAATAAAGAGAAATGAGGCTGCCATGGCCATGGCTGTTATTATATAAGGTTCTTTGTCCAAAACTTCTTGACACTTTTCTTCAAAAACTTTGAACCTGATCAATATCCATAACTAAATAGGCCTGGAAATCAATCTGTGTTTTCAATCCCCTATATTTTATGAGAAAGAAATAAACCATTGCATGTGAAACAAGAAACACATAACCCCAAAGCAATCTGAAACCTTTTTACAATACTCAAGACAGATTAGTTTGAACAGATTCAGTGACCTTATTTAATAATAGATAATAATGTTATATACATAGTGACCACACCAGAAAGCTTTGAAAATAATATACAGTTAATCATACACAACTAAAAATTTTATAAGCATTGGACAAAAATTACAATATTGGATATTAAAGTCTTGTCCAGCCAAGTATACAAACTTTAGATTGACTTACATCACATTTGAGTAACCTGACTTAAAATCAGCTACTTATAAAAATAAATCTGAGCATATAGTTCTCTCTAATTGTAATCTGGAGCTTCAATTCCTAAACCAGTACAGGGAGGAGTAGAAAGTTGATCCTTATAAGAAATATCTTCATCAAAATGCAGAAGAAATTAAAAGCAATCAAACAAAAAAAGCACTCAGATTTGAAAAGAGCTGTAATTGTCCAGTGATAAGAATCTAGAAATGTTGCAAAACTTTAAGTTGGCCAAGAATCAATCAGGTATAATTTGGGCTCAGTTCAGCATCCTTTTGGCAGAGGGATAAACTCTCAAGGTCTCTTGCAGCCTACAAATTTTGTGAAGTGATTTGGGATCTATAAAGACAAAATCCATCATATAAACATAAAAGGGCAAAATTCTGCTCGTTCTTTAGTGTGTGCAAGGCCCCAAACACAGAGGGAGAGAAGAGCTTTCACTTCAAAAGCATTAAAGGCTTTAGTGCAAAGCCCAGTGTTAGGATCAAAGGGAGGCCTGAGGTTCTGGATGGGATGGGGAGAAGGAAGCCCATCCCTGCTGCTGCCAAGCAGCAACAAGGAGGGACAAGGGGACATCCTTACCCCTGCTCTGTGTCACAGGAAGTGTGACACTCACCAATATTCTTGCAGATAAAAGCAAAAGCAAATTTCCAGCTGGATCCATGCTGGCTGAACACATCTGGGAACAACTGGGAAGGTGAAAAGCATGGGCTCATCCTTAATACTCCTGGAAAATTATATAGGAATTCTGTATGTTAAACCACAGCCAGAAGACACAGCAGTAGGGATCACTTCATTTTAAAATGAGAAAATCTTTTTCTACCCTGGCTTTTTCCTGATGCCTATAGTTTATGATATGAAAAAATAACACTGGGTCTTTATTTTCCATGGTTTTGAATTCCTGTGTCCTGAAAATAAAGGTATGAAATATGCTTGCTTGAGATTTTACTGAAAACTAAGAATGAGCATGCATTTCATTGTGTCACCGTAAGAGTATTAAGTAAATTTATAATTGCAAAGAAGAACAGCACATTACGTTTACAAGTGTCTTTCCAGAAACAAGTTAAACTTCTCTTGTCTAATTGCAATATTTTGGGTTGATCCACGCATAGCAGGATATTGCTGTACTGAAAAATCATAAGAAAAATAAGAATGCTTTAAAACATGAGCACTAAAATTAATACAGGAATGAGGAATGTTCAAAACCATCCATTTATTTAAACATGAGGTCTGTTACCTTGGTGTCTCTACTGTAACTCAACACTTTTAACAAACATTTTGCTTGGGATCAGCTCCTTCAGGCTCATTTTTGGAGTTCACAGTAATAGTGCTGTGCTACAGGAAGGCCTGGCACAGTGCAGACCATTTAAGTGGCAGCCAATTCCCCCCCTTCTCCAACAAATAGAGATGACAATTAGTGACAAACACAACCACAGCATTTCCCTTGTTGGACCTGAGCAGCTCCTTCTGTCAGAGCAGTTGCACGGGTTCATCGTGACCTGGTGTCTTCAATTAAGACTCTTAGAAAAATGGGTGTGAAGGGCACTGAAAAATGCCATGAAAAGGCAAATGAATTAATGAAAACAGCACAATAGAGGTGAACACTGCTCATAAGTGCTGCTTAAACAGATCAGAATTCATTCTGATGGACTTTCCTTCTCTTTCAAACTGTTTCCTTTTGTGTCCATTGTGAACCAGACATGATGAAAAAAACCAGTACTGCAAAATCAGCAAGTAGCTCAAGAGTCAGATCCACTTTGGAAATTGCCAAGTATTGGAGTAAGGGCAGAGGGGGAGGAGACAGTTATATTTGCAAACAAACAGCCTTTTACTACCCATCTCAAAGTTAGAGCCACCATGGAAACTGAACCTCATTTTTTTCAGTAGTGCAGAACACTTTTTATCTTTACAAAGAAACACTCAATCACTAAAATAAAAGAGCCATCTCTGTGAACTGGACTTCTTGGATGCAACATTTGAGGAAGTGCATTTGTCTTCAGTATTAAGGATATATTCAAGATTTCTTCCATTTTCCATTTCTCAGTTTTTCTTATCTGCCTGCACTGTGGGGAACTGGGGATCACTGACACTTTTGTGACTTGTAGGTTATATTTTCTGCTATTATCCTTATATTTGTTGCCTGTATGAAAACTAAAAGTGGGCAGTCATTGCTACTTCATCGAATGAACCCTGGCTATGAGTGCCTGGAAAGTTCTACTAATGTCAGGAAAGGTGAATTTTCTGTAGGATTTTTATTGAAGCAGCTAACTAGAACAATAACATATGCTGGAGCACATCCATTTAAATCCTGAATTTTTCTATTTGAATTGAGCTTACTGTACTCTTCTTTGGTATGAAATATTCATGGCAGAAAAGAGAAACCTCTTTAGTGTGGGGTTAAGCCTTTAAATACTGGGAAGAGTTTTAAAATGTCATGGCAATGTAAAAGCAAGCAATATAAATATTATGAGTATTCCTAAGTCAAATCTTTGGATTTTCTGATAGTAACAGATTACATTCAATATCATTTACACATTAGGGTTTATACTTCAGGTAAATTCTACAGGTCTTTCTGAGTACAGAATTAGTGTGCTACTTCTTCCATTACAGAACCTCATCCTACACAAGATCTTCAGTTTCCTGTAGGAGCTGCACATGGGGAATAGCCAAGGAAAAGGCACCAGACCCAGCACATGGAACTTAACTCACCAGCTTCCTTTCCTGGCACAGAATCAATCTCTTAACAGTGAGGAGTTTCAATTCAGCATGGGGCATCTCCCATTCCAGTTCATGAGTTTTAAATGAGATAATTCAAATTCAGAAACAGAAACATTTCCTCCTGGAGCTTCCTTTATTTGGGAGATTGAACCTCTGCCATTTGACAAAGCAACAAGAGGAGGAGCTCCCAATAACTTGAGTCACTGCAGATCATTTTGCCTTCACACTCTAGCCCCTCCTTATCCCTCCTGCCTTTGCTAGGAGTCCACAGGGGACAGAATTATGTGTTAGTGGGTTGTCCATTAACATATAACAAAGAGAGAAGGCTGGGTAAATAAACTTCTTTTCCCCAGGCTGATCCCTGCCTCTGGCAGCAAGAAGATAAAAAGTTCAACTGTCCAGTTACCACAGACAGAAATAATGGACATCCAGCAAGTCCCCAGCTCCTCAGAAGTGACATCATGTGCTCATTTAAAGCCTGCACTGATCTGCCTCTCCTCACTTGCTTAAAAGCCCTGATAAGGTACAGAGGAACAAAGAGAAATCCAGATTTTGTAATCAAGCTGTTTTGTACTTCAAATTAATATTTTCATATTTGCTGTAATTTAAATATGTTCAAATCAGTACATATTACCAAGCTGAACTGGTTATGCATAATTTTAATTCTTGCAATTTGTCACTTGCTTTCCAGACAATAATGTTATGTTGTTTCTAAACACAGATCATAGTGACTTTCTCACTTTATGGGTCCTGCAAATTGCTTTGTTTTACACAGTCATATTCTGTTATGTTTCAATTACAGTCACATTTTATAACTGACATTCTTAAAAGTATTATATGTTAATATATTAATTTAAGGAATGTCAGATGAAGTGTGTAGACTTAGCACAGAACATATTCTGACAGACCTGACAAAAAACATGAAAAATGTGTGCTTTCTATCATAATGATTATTTTTCAGATAACACCAGCTGTGCAACTATTAAACCAAGTGACTGCCTTTCCACATAACACCAAGTACCAGCATTCAATCATGAAAGAAATATAAATCTCCATGGGCTTTTTCCACATGCTTTAAATCAGCAGCAATCTGTGCATTTGTATCTGCACTAAAACCATGGTAAAAACCAGAAATGTCTTCCAGCTGAAAACTCTTTGGTATTTTATTGATAGAGACTATGATTGGGATATGTAGTGTTATGTTTATGGGGATGGAGTTCAGTTTTAATCTAAGTTCCAAGTTAAATATAACACACATGCACACAAAATCTCACCAACCAAATAGCTTGAGCAGCTACAAGAATGATTAAATCTTTGATTTCATCCTTATTTTATTATGGAAGCCTTGGATTCTTCATCAGTATCAGGTTAAAATTGTTCAAATCAAATGCATGGTGAAAGGTATCATTCCCCTTATGAAACTCCAAGTTTTATAAGAGTCTTTCCTTCTCCTGCTCTACTCTGCTGCCATAAGATCCCACCTGGAGCTCTGCAACCCCCAGCATAAAAGGACATGGGCCTGTTGGAGTGGGTCCAGAGGAGGCTTGAGCACCTCTGCTCTAAAGTCAGACCTGGGGAGCTGGGCTTGCTCAGCCTGGAGAAAAGGGAGCTCTGGGGAGACCTCACAGCACCCTACGGTACTTGAAGGGGGCCACAAGAGACCTGGAGAGGGAGTTTTTACATGGACATGGAGTCTCAGGACAAAGGCTAATGGCTTTAGACTGAAAGAGGGTGCATTTAAATTAGATAGGAAGAAGAAATTCTGTCCTTGAGGATGGGGAGGCCCTGGCACAGACTGCCCACACAAGCTCTAGATGCCTCATCTCTGGAAGTGTTCAAGGCCAGGTTGGAAAAGGGCTTGGAACAACTTGGTCTAGTGGAAGGTGTTCCTACCCACAGCAGGGGGTTGGAATTGGATGATCTCTAAAGGTCCCTTCCAAGCCAAAAACCATTCTGTGATTCTATGATTCAGTTATTTTTAGGTATTACAAGATTCTGTCTACAAGCTGCATGTTCAAGAATAGCCTTTCTTGACAGCTTTGCAATTGGATAATGCCATCCTACATCACATGTTGCCAGACAAAAACAGCCTTCTATCTAATTTCTTTCCTCCTCTGTGGAGTTCAGATGGGCTTATTAAACACCTCTAATACTCTTTTGTGTTCATTTCAGTCTCAGAATCACACATCATCACTGTATCTCAGATCCTGAGGAAATTAAAAGGAAACAGTCATTTTTCTGGGTACACTATTTTAGATGTGGTAAGCTATGAATGCTCCAGGGCAACAGCCTTTGGAAATTATGATGTTTTGAACTGGTCTGTGACCCCATAATGTGATAAATGGAATAGCTAATTACATTGAAATATCTAATTCAGACTATGACACCAATTCTGGGGTTAAAATATGCATAAAATGTTCTATGTAGAAAAGTAATAAAGTAGGAAAAAAAAAGAGCATAGGTTCCACTTGGTACTGCATGTACATGTAGGGCAAACAACCCTGGCTTGTGAGGAATATGCTCATCACATCGACTGATAAGCAGTTGTTTAGGACAGGAAGAAGAGTCCTTACATATCTGACATCTCCCTAGAAAATCAGAAAATCTAAGTCAGTATAAACTTTGCAAACATGTTAAAGCAAATGCTCTACTAAACCATTGTATTTAGACAGAAAACTGAATCAAGATGTGCTTAAAGCCAGAGGGTTCCAATGTCCCTATCCTTTAATTGGAGAGTACACAATACTTGTGACCTTCCCATCAGGCACTCAAGACCCCAAATTTCAAGCCCTACTAGGTCTGCTTCTCTATCTGCATTCTCTAACCTCCCAAACTCCACATCATTTCTCCACAGATTCTTATAATGCTCTTTTCTATCTTTAGGGCTCACAATAAGTGGAAAAATCCTATCAGAATGTTTTCAGGGGTTTTTTTTGAAAAACAAAACAAAACAACAAACAAAACTAACACAATAAAAAACACCTATCCAAACCCAACACAGCAATGAAGGATTCTTTGTTTCTTAAGAGCAGTAAATCACATGAATAGCTGAAATTATCTGCACTGTGTTGCCAGAGAGATATGCCCAGAAAGGCCTCGAGATCTTTGCTTTCATCCACCTGGTAACTTACCCAAAATGGGGGAGACGTTTTATATTCTCATATCTTTATTATTCATTATTGTTCTTAACTTCATCAAATGGCTACTCTGGGATGTCTAAGAGCAGGGATTTCCCTGTGCTTAATGGACTTTCTCCTAATAGAAAAAAAAAAAAAAAAAGGCAGAGCAGTGCACTGTCAGTCAGTCACAGGAAGCATGATCTAAGCAGCTGGATTATGCTCCTTGGGGTGATTTGTCATGCAAATACTTCAATTTCAGTTCAAGCATGGCTATTATTTCAAAATCTTTAGGTTTTGACTTACTGGGCCTAGAAACATCCCTCTTAAGCAGCTGTGGTTCCACAAACACAACGGTGAATTATTTACTTGTTCATCAGTGAATCTGTTAAAGAACATAAAAGAAATACAAAATGGAGTGAGTCTTCTTGCAAGTGTCGGGGGAGAAATGCTGGGGATCTTTAGCCATTTCTGGCCAAGAAAAAAATGGAGAGCAGCCCCTGGCAGGCTAAGCTGACCTGCTATTACCTTCCCAGCCTGTTGAACCTCCCTTCCTGTCAGGTCTTGTCAAAGGACAGCTCCAGGGAATTGCTTGTGTGAGTGTGCTGAGCAATGTTGTTCGAGTCCCTGCCACACATTTTGCACATACAGAGAAAACACATCTAATACCAGTATCACCTGCATGCAGGAGGTGCTAAAGGCTAAAATCACAAAGCTGCCAAAGGCAACTCATGGTTGTTGTCACAGAACAGCCCAGCAGTCAGTAGTTTCCTGGCACAGGGGAGCTCAGAGCACTGCCCTGGAGGCTCTTCACTCTGTGGAAACAGCTGAAAATACAATGGAAACAGTAACCAGGAACCAAGCATATCTTGAGCCAAATGAATCAAGTTCAACTAAATGTCCCTTCTAATTCTCTTGATTTGCATACAAACCAAAGAAATTCACTGTTATTGGGAGAATAATTTTCTTTTCACTTAAGCCATGAAGGTCTTGAAGCTGATCTTTAGCCTTGACCAAATCTGTTGATGCATTAGATCTTAGGTCTTTTGCTCTCACAATCATTCAAGGACTTTGCCCTTTCAGATGGGATGATTTTCAGAGCAGATGATAATCTCTTTCTAGATAGTTAAATGTGATGAAATTCAAATACTTGGTTTGGACCATTAAATTTCATCATGATATAAATAACAATATACATTTCCATGGTTAGTTTTTTTAACTGGGCTAAAGCGGGATGCAGAGAAAATAAGTCCAAATTGGAAAAAAAAAAAATTTAAAAGCATTATATTATACAGTTCCTTACTCCATGGTGTAGAATGATAAACATCTACAACGTGAGTATGCACACACAGGCTTGTCTGGTTCATATACACACATTTCCATTTCTATTTAACAGTAATAATAACCTTTTTGAGGTATAGAATTGCCATGGATGTAGTAGAGAAAGAGATAGCTAAGCTTTTAGCAGCAGGTGGCATGCTAAAGGAGAGCAAAGTGCTCCTTGTTGCCAAATAAACACAGCAGCCATTATGCACTCAGCAGCCTCACCCACAGCCGTGAAAGTCAGTGTAGCTGGTTTATCAGAGTATTAAGTGATAGAGAGGCTGTTAGCCAGAACTTCTTTATCTGCTCTTATTCTCAATCCTGCCGTGCTATCTTTCAAATTTATCTAAACTACCATGACAAACAAGCAGACAAGCTCTCGGCTTTCACTGGCACCTCAAGGAGCTTAATCCAGAGCTTTGCACTGCTTTTGCCTGACACAAGATAAGGAGTGCACGTGGCTGGGTCATTGTCCCCCACAGCAGGACAGGAACACTGGAGCACAACGTCTCATTCATCACATTTTTTATGACACCTTTTGTTACACAATCCCTATTTTGAGCACACCACGAGCACCAGGAATCAGGTTAACAAACGCTCTGGCATTGGCCCTGGTGCTTCGATGCATCCCTGTGTTGAGTTATTGTCTCCCGCATTATGCAATTCCTGATCAGCCAGAACACACCTTGACAATGTCACACCTGGCACAAAGTATGGCAAATAAAAAAGTACAGCCAGCACTGTGATATTGGACTGATTTTCTGTATCTAACAGAAGACCTCCACCAGGACATTGTGCCTGAAGTACATTACTCCATTTGGTGCTTTTTCTGAATATGGGTTTCACCCTTCAACTCATATCCAGGTTAGTGGAGAATCCAACCAAAAATAGTTCTCGATAATGTACATCAATTAATTTTTCTCATCTCATGAATGCCTCATGGAAGGTGGAATGGGATATATTTTTAATTTTTTTTTCCTCATGAATTCCTTTGTCCAGGTTGGACATAGGGAATGACTTTTCCAGTAACAGAACCAGCAGCCTAAAAAGTGCAGTATCATGGATTTGTCTTGCCAGCATGTTTAACAGATTGGTTTAATGGACTGGTAATAGAACACCTCAGTTTTTCTAATGGGTGGTGTTCTCCTTCACAATCTTCTCCTTACATCCAAGAACAAAGCCTACCTTTTCTTCACCTTTTTGATTGCAATTCAATCATTTCTGTAGATCAGTAAATCAGTAGAGCCACCTGCAAAATCTCTGGGGCTTTAAACTGTGTTATGCTTAACTTTCCTGCACAGAAATTATTTTAGTAAGTGATTCAGTGCTCTGCACAGACCTCAACCCTCCAGAACTGGAGCTGTTGACTGCAATAGATTTTTCAACAGAACAGTCAAACAACACAAGTGATTTGCAACATTTCAAGACCCAGTAATTCCCACTATTCATCTTTTCAGGAGAGCTATGAATCCAATGAAGATTTATAAGTGGAAAGTCACTTCATTCTCAAGTAATGTGCAACTGGCAGTAGAAGGCACACCCGTTTAGCAGGCTCTGTTTATAACATCCTGCATCACTTTGTGCTATGGCACGCTGTAAAGTCTGACCTAATTTGACACGACAGCTAAAATTTAAAGGACAATATTTCCCACTTCACTTCCAAATGGGAAAACTGCAATGTTCCAACAAAAGCTGGCCAGCAGAAGGAGGGCAGACAGGAAAGTGTCTATGGTCTGCCAACTTCAAATTACTGTTAAGTAGTTCAGCATTTCTTCAGGGGATAAAAACAAACAAACAAACAAACAAAACCTTAAAAGAGTAATTAAGCGTCATTTAGGTAAGGTCCTCAATGAAGTGCATTTTTTGTCTTTTAACCATACACTCCAGTTTATCAGCGAACACCAATTTTTTCTGCACACATCCCTATACTGATGGCAATTCTAAGTTAGTAGCTTTGAACTGAATCAGAAAAATATGGTCATTCTAAAACTTAAAGCAAAAAGTCCTCAGAAGTATCTTAGTATTTTCCGATTGTTTTGTGGGGTTTTTTCTTTCCTGAGATGTTTGAATCCAATGTCTGGAGAGCAGGACATGTCTCCATTATTAATGCATCTCCTGGGATAGTATCTTTGAAACTGTAGGAAGCATTGTATTTAGACACAAACAAAATCTGAGTTTCACAGATTGCAAAAAACAATTCAGGGATTCAGAGGTTCAGAAGAGTCAGTTCAGAAGAGAGCAAGCATCACCTAACCAACAAAAAACTTCTGCATTGTGTGCTTAATCTGTATCTGTGTATCATGGATAAGATCCTGAATGATTTCTTCTTTTAGGATATGCCCAGGACCTAACATCTCCATGCAGTACACAAAAAGAAATTATCAAATCTCTTTTAACTTCTTAACTTCACCTTAATTTCTCTCGTCAGCAAAATGCAGAAGTTTTAGGATAACATATCAATCTAATTTGCATCAACCTGAAATGCCTCCTGAATTTGTATTTGGCTTCATTAAGTGCATTGTAGAAGAAAAAGGATGTTTGAAAAAAAAAAAACAGAAATCAAAAACTGAAACCCAGCATTTGTAGCCTGCCCTGAATTTCAATCCCCAGTCAAGAAGAGACTAGAGTTCAGAAAATCAACACCTAAGAAAAATGCCATTCAATCAAAGCATACCCTAATCTTTTGTGCAATTCATGATGGTGGGACATTTAGAAAATGGAATAATTTTGCCAAATCATCCTAATGTGTAGAAGACATGAAAATTGCCATTTTCCACCAGCTCTATGCTTTCCCTGAATGAATGCCTGAGGCAATCATGTTAAAATGCTATTAAAAAAAAAAAAAAGCAGGGGCAGTAGAAGTATTCTTGCTGACAACGCTGGCCCTACACCTGCTCCAAAATTAGTAGTAATTGTAGAAGACCTTATAAAACATTAATAAAATCAGTTTCCATCTTTAGTGGCAGGTGCCTTCAAAATCTTAGGGGAAGTGAACTCTTGCTTGTGCTATCTGGCTTAAGTCTTACTGAATCACTGAAATAATGCAAAGGCACTATTTTTTCCAACAGAGATAAAATAATAATTTTTATAGTAACTCTCATTTCTTCAGTGAATTAATAACATTTCAAAGAGGACTTCTGACCCATCCTTTCAACCTAAATTATCCAGTTATAATTACCTGGTAAAATATTATGTCATTTCCATATGCGTGGTTAAACCTTGCCTTCTCATGACTAAGTCTGATTATATTCCAGGGCTGTAATTTACAGATTTTTGATATCCTTAGAGAATTAAAATATATTAAAAAATAAATCAAGCGATGTGAATCTCATTAGGGAATCATCTCTAGTAGTTCAAGCAAAGGTCTCATTTATAACTTATAAGCAGCTTGATTTTTTTATGCTGTTGGCACATCCCTAGAAGTTTTGCAGTGACATTTGTTATTGATCTCTCAAGAATTCAAAGGAAACACCTCTTTTCATTTAGAAAATTCTTCATTTAGGATGGCAGGGGCAATGGCTTTATTCTAAACATTCACCCTTACTACGCACGTTGAGTTATCAGTGTTAAGTGTTCATGTTAGAAATACTAAAATAAAGCCATGGAAAGAACAATTTGAAATTTTTTGTAACCTGGATACTACTTTTTTTAACAGAGATAGTTTGCCATAATGCTAACCCTTGCTGGTCAAAGAAATGATGTTATTTATAGCCATTTATATAAGGTGTAATCACAAAAGTCTAGGTAGAAACATCCACAGTCCTTCCCTCACCCACTGCGCAGGTCACCCTGTTATAGGAGGAGATCAGGTGGGTCAAGCAGTACCTGCCTTTCCTAAGCCCAGCCTGGCTGGGCCTGATCCCTGGCTGTCCTGCACATGCCACTTGATGGCACTCAGGATGATCTGCTCCATGACTTCTCCCAGCATCAGGATCAGCTTGGCAGCTCCCTGGATCCTCCTTCCAGGCCTTCTTGTAGATGGGTGTGACATTTGCACACTTCCAGCTGACTGGGACCTCCCCAGTTAGCCTGGACTGCTGGTAAATGATGGAAAACGGCTCAGGGGGCACTTCCAGCAGCTCCCTCAGTACCTTTGGGTGGATCCCATCCAGGCCCACAGACTGTGTGTGTCCAAGTGGTGCATACAGCAGGTCACTGACCTTGGGTTAAGGGGCCTTAATTCTACTCCCTGTTCCAGCCTTCCAGCTCTGGGTACCCACAAAACAACTGGTGTCACTATTAAAGGCTGCAGCAAAGAAGGTACTAATTATCTAAGCCTTTTCCTCATGCTTTGTCATTATGTTTTGCCTCCCACCCAATAAAGGATGGAGATACTCTCAGAGCCCCCTTTAGCTGCTAAGTTATTTATAGAAACATTTTTATTGCCTTTTAAGGCAGTAACCTAATTAAGTTCTAGTTGGGCTTTGACCCTTTAAATTTTCTTGCTGCATAAACTCATGACACCCTTGTATACCTCCTGCATTGCTTATTCCTTTTCCCAACATTCATAAAATCTCCTTTTTTTTTCCTGAGTTTCAGCCAAAGCTCTCAGTTCAGCCAGGCTGGTCTTATTCCCTGTGGCTTCTCCTTCAGCACATGGGAACATCCTGCTCCTGTGCACCCAAGATTTTCTTCCTGAACAATGTCCAACTTTCCTGGACTTCTCTGCCCTTCAGGATTACCTCCCAAGGGACACTGCAATCAGATTCAAAATTATAAACTCTAATGTATATAAATCATAGTTCAGGAAGTTCTCTGAAGCTCTTTGGCTGAACCTAAACACAAAGATTCTCAGGCTGCCTAGAGCCTGTAGTATTCTGGTCATGAAACATTACCTCCCCAGCATGTGGTGTGCCTATCAGCACAGAAGTGGTAAAAAAGAGCCGACTAACTTTATTTATTACATTTGTATTGCTTACAAAACCATTTACTTAATGGATGGGTATCATTAGCAGTCCAACCACAAAAAAAGAATACAATGATGTGTTACATAGGTTCATTAA
The DNA here is from genome assembly GCA_013400775.1 of Chaetops frenatus. Lineage (NCBI taxonomy): Eukaryota > Metazoa > Chordata > Aves > Passeriformes > Picathartidae > Chaetops > Chaetops frenatus. The sequence goes on from VZTR01020481.1 coordinate 583,795, forward strand.
AATAATATTTCAAAGCAATCATCAGAACAAGAAGCTAAAGATCCAAGAGACAGTAAGTTATCTGCAAATAAATGAGGCAGAACAAACATGTTTTGAAGTAAGTTAAGAAACATGTTTACAAATATAGTGCACCATAAAGAAAGCAGGGCATGAAGCTTAGAGACTGCTGTTCATGCAACTTATTGTACAAAGCAAAAGTGGCAACTAGTTTTGAATCAAGAGTTCTCAGACCTGTAGTCAGCATGCTGGGCTAAGGAGAATGTGCCTGAAAACAAGGAATACAGAAGTTCAGTACAGAAAGGACAGTAAAGGTAAGGCTATGAATAACAGTTCCTTAGGCTAAAGACAGAAAATTATAGACATTGTCACCCCCTACTGTGTATTAAAAAAAAAACCCAAACAAAATCAACAACAGCAACAACAAAAAAACACATTCAAAAAGGACTCCCATACTACTGCAGAATCAAAGAGCATCCTTATGCTTACAGACTTCCATGGTGAAATAAAAGTATTTCCAGCACACCAGGCAAAGGTTGTAAGGACTATGCTGCTGTGCCAGCTGGGGAATCATAAGGTTTCCTTATGGTAAATTCAGTCTTAGAAACATGAGTGAAGGTTCTTGAGCATGATACTCATTCACCGAAACAGCTATTAGCAGAAAAGCAGAAAACAAATATGGGAAAAACAGACTTGTTGAAACATAAAGGTAAAAGGCCAAAACTAAAATCATGCTGGACAAATGCAACCAAGGCGAAGTTACACCAGAAAAATTTTGGAGAAGGACAAAGCACAAAAGTATAAAACCCACTCCATTTTAATATATTCCTCTTCTCCCTAGAAAGGGACAGTGGTGGTTATGATTTTTAAGCAAAATTTACCCTAACTAGAGGGAAAAGAAATCAAGAATATTAGCATAAAAGCTGCCCTCATTTCATTACATGTTAAATGCTCTACCTGATTTGCATTGTTCTCCTGAATCTTTAAGTTTTAAAAAATTGTGAACAATTATTGCTGTTGTGAAATTAAAAGGACTAATAACCAGCCTATAACCAGCTGCTTAAAATTGTCAGCACGTTTAATTTTCTGGACCACCTTCTATGTAATGAAATTAAGAAAGCTGTCTCCCAGACATCAAAGCACCGAGCAGCTGATGGCCTGAAAGGAGCTCCCGTGCTCCCCAAACCACCTGTGCCACAAATGTTTTGTTTTGGGCCAGCAGTTACACAACTGTGTCTGCATCAAACAAGCAGCATGAGAGAATGATTTAATAAAGAGTAAACTGAAGGAGGTAGCAAAGAACACTATGGAAAGGAAGTAACAGCTCCCGAGTTAAAGTTGCAATCAATTCCTATTACAAAGCTCTCTTTTAGCAGTTCTATAATCAGAACTAGATTGGAAAAGGTGCTCAGCTCAAAAATTGTCAGATTTACACAAAAGCAGACGGGAAAGTTTAAACAGGCCTGTTAAAATATTGTCAAGTTTCAAAGATACCTATCATATTCCTTAGTCCCATTCTTTCTTAGGTTTTTGGGGTTTTTTTGTTTTGTTTTTTTTTCTTTCCAGCACCCCTGAATCTTGCAGCCTTCCACAGTAATTAGCACTCGGGCAGGTGAGCACTCATACACCATAACAAGCAACAGCAGCTAATAGGATGTCTGTGTATTCTTGCTATGGATATTTGGATCATATCTGAGATATCTGGGAGCCTTACCATTCACTTTCTTAGAAGAGACAAAAAAAACTTCTAAGAACTCAACCAAAACCAAGGGAAAAACAAAGTAGGTTGATCTGAAGTTATCTTCTATGACCAGCTTCTTAAACTAGTGGAGAACCTTAAAAAAAAATGAAGTGGTGCTTCCATTTTTATCTCATTCCAAAATGTCTGCTCGATCAAATAAGAAATGTTATATCTATTTTTTTGGGGAATCAGCAAGGGAAGAGATTATAACACTTTACATTGTATTTAAGTAAATCTAAGTGATTTACCAACATATATACAAGATAATATTAACTGGACTAGAGAAAAGCAATGCTCATTTTTTAATTTATTGCTGTAACCTTAAGTGTTTATTCAATATATCTCATTATTGGAAAACTCAGACTTGTTCAGTGGACCAAAACAGGAGCTGACAAAGAAATCCCAGTTGTTGTAATATCTCTACCATGAGGGATTGAGATGGGATAGAAAATGACAAAAGGGGGCAAGAACTGTTAAGCTAAAGAACAATGCAGGGAAAAAAAAAGTGAGAATAAACTACTAGAGTGGTTATTTTTTTTGGGTTTTGAGTATTACAAAAAAAGGGGAAAAAAAATCAGTCATTATTCACATGTCTTAGCCAAGAACAGAACTGGCACCTCGTGATCGAAGTGTTGGCCAGGAGATGCTGTGGGTGAGGGCAGCTCCTCCTGGGGCAAGGACTGCCCTGCTCAGCACTCCCAGCTTTGCTTGCAGCTGCCTGAGGCTCCAGAGCTGACATTGCTCATCCCAGGACAACTCCTGGGTGCAACTGAGGCCTCAGCCTGGGCAGGAATACCCAAGGGTCTCTGCATAAATAAACCACGAAGGAGATAAAACAAGCCAGTGACCCAGTTTGATCATGTCATTTTCACCAAATCTGCCCTCAGGCCAATGCAGATTAATCTTTTTCTCTGATCAACAACACCATTAAAGAAAATAAATACAGTTCTCAAGAATGCATGGAGTGTCAGCACTGGCATATTTGCACAAATGTTTCTGCAGTAAGCAAATCCAGGCCAGTGTGTAACACATGGCACAGTGACCTCCACGCTCACCTCTGTCAAAACAAGGACTGGACACATTTGACAAAGGAACTCTCAGATTGAAAAATTACCATTAAAAACACATAAGTCAAGTAATAAATTTTTTGATTAGTTACAGGCTTATTGCAGGTGAAAAAAATTCATATTTTTTACATTAGTTTACCTGTCACCCAAACAATAAACTAAAACTTAATAAGCTTCATCTTGCAAATATAGTACAGACTGTGAATTAGTAGGAGATACCTATAACCTTTACTTGTGGTGACAAATGCTAGAGGATTACCCATCACACACGAATCAGCCAACTGCTGCTCTTGACCTTTCAAGATCTACCTTACCTGAAGCACATACAATTCTGTTACCCAGTTAGCTGTGAGGAGGAGCTGGTGGCAATCACACATCACACAAAGAATTAGGAACTTCTGGGTATGCCCTGAGATGACAGGATTAGTCCTGTCTGCAGCTACCAGCAAGCACTACCTCTATTTTTATGTGGTGAATACCTAGGGAAGTATTTTGCCAAGTATTATTATAAACCAAAGTGCTGGAACCCACGGGTATTATATAAATTCTTCTGTGGATCATGTGAATTTAGAAATCAGATCAGCTTATCAAGAAAGGTTTATATCACTTTGATAGAATGCAGATTCTCACAAAATCAAACGCATTATTTTTTTTATTGCGGTTGTCACCCTGAAAAACTCATTAAACTGGCAAATATCTATCAAATACTAGATGGATCAAGCTTATAAATATTATGAAAAAAATTTTTAAGTCTTTCCTATCCCAACCATTACTGAAACTCAGGCATGACTGAAAACCCCCAACTTTCCCTGTGCAACCAAAATGAGGACATAGAGGTATTAAGGGGACTATGATAATTCACATCTTGAATAAGCAGTAGTTCCAGCAGCTTTTACAGCTTCTCAAATTCTTTTACTTTCCTAAGGAACAACTAGGAGCTATCACACTGCCCTCTTTGACCCACACCCTAAACAATTCAGCTTCTCTAAGAAAAAGAGGAAACAAAAAAGGGAGAGAATCTGCTTTAGTTGCTCTGAATCCTCTTCCATAAAATGACCTCCAGTGAGCCCCCTGCAAAGCCAATGCTAAAGAACTAAACAGATCCTAATTTATTGCTTCATTCATCCAGTGAGTGCTTAGAAAATCCAATACTGAATTAATTAATAATATTAAAACACTAAATTCTGTGCTAAAGTTTACAGTTTCAATCAGACATAATTCAACAACATTAAATTAGTGCAATCACAGCAGGTGAGAATCAAAAATTATGGTTACTAAACAAGAAGAAAAAAAAAACCAAAAAAGGCTTTTATTGTTGTGACACATCTCTAATATGCTTCTTAGCTGATTATTGGTATTGAAAAGATTTTAAAATTACTCTGGTTATTTTAGCATATATTTGTCTAATATATACATCTAATGTCTACTTAAGGAAAAGATTATATTTCCAGAAGTACAGGTCAACAAGAACTCTCACACTGAGGTCAACAAAACCTTGGAGGCACTCAACATTATATAAAAACCAAACATGGAAAAAACAGCTGTATGGGAGTAAATACAATTTCAAGTTTTAAAAAAATCTGTCTTCAATATTTATTTTGATTCTTAGTTCTTGGGGATGAGAACAGGATTAATTTGTGGAAGAAGGTTGAGAGAAAATGATTAAAGGGAATGCACATGAGAGTCTCTGATTTTCTGGCAAAAAAAAAATTGTTCTTTCCTTTGAAGGTGTGGAAAGTAAAAGCACAGAAATATTAAATTTCAAAGGCTTAATTTTGTATCAAGTTTATGTAACATCTACAGGAAGCCTTAATTCCTCACAGACAGAAAAATCACCATCTTAAGAAAAGAAAATCACTGCAATTGAGAAAAACCCCCATCAGACAACAACATCAAACCCTTTTACCCTCAGGGTAAGGACTGCTCCAGGCAGCCTGATTCGATCAGTTTGGGAAGCTCCTGAAACCCAGTAACTTCTGCTGAAGAGATGCTGGAAGGCAGAGGAATGGCCTGATTGTTATGTGAAGCGGTGAATTTCAGAACAAGAAAACCCTTCTACTCAAACTGGCACCAGCATAATTCTGCCAGCATAGAAGAATGGGCACTCTCTTCTCTCACTGAAAAAAATGTTAACAAAAATTTCAAAGAATTCCAAAATTAAATAACAGATTCAGCATATACCTGAAAGGATATAAAGTTCACAGCTAGGCATCAGTGCACAAAACTAGTCAAATTATTTTATCTTGGAAAAAAACTGAACAAATTTGTTGAAAATTGACATGAAAAAGTTCTGGAAAAAAGTCCTAAACAGTTTAGTCCTGTCTTCAATAAAAGCAATGATTTTTGGTTTTAGTGTGAAATAATATTGTTTATGGGGTTTTGCCACTGAGTTTTGGAGAGATGTTTGGGCAGCAGAGAAAAGGGAAATGCCAAAATGTTGGCAGTGATCATTGTACACTTTGTGCAGCTGGATGTTGAGTTATGGAAAACTGACACAGCAATTACAATCATGACCACACAAAACTGTTTGAATTTAAAATGGAGGAAATCAGCTATATCTTCAAAGGACAGAATATCAGAGGAACTTATTAAACTTCTTCAACTCACACAAAAACCAGTGATATGACATTCCCAGATATCACAGTCCATGCTATAAATGGATATATCCTAGGCTGTACACAATACCACAACATGGATAAAGGCAACCAATTTCATTACCCTGCCATGGGAAGTAACTAGAATTCAGCTGTGCTTATCTGAATGATTGAGTGTCTTACATGTTATTAAAAGTCTGATACGTAAAAATAAAACTATTAAAAATCAGAGTATCACTGACACTGAAAGTGTCATAAAGACACAAGGACTGTGCCACTGCAGCAAAGCACAAGTGAAACACTCCATTTCCACTTCCAGGCTGTTTTGCTTGGCTGTGCATTGAAGAGAAAACATGAAAAGCACAAAAGAGCAGATTGTTGTCCTTGAGAGCTCTGACCCCCAGATGAATGCAGGCCTACTTGCTCCATCTTCTAGGGCAAGAACTCTTTGATTGGAGATAGTTTTTGTTAATTAAATTTATGTCACGTAAACATGGGCATTGCTTCTTCAATTCAGACAGACTTCTGAACTGAAACTAGAGTTCTCTTGTTTGGCAGCAAAGCAGACTTTGAGAAACACCAGGGAACTTTATTTCAGAAGAGCACACCCAGCAGCAAGAACAGATAGGGTGAAGTATTTTTCATAGCAAACACACACATACACAGGTAATGCACACTCCAAGTATTCCATAATTCTTGCAAGTTTAATTTCTGCTTTACAGTTGAGAACAAAGAAGAAAAAGACCTTCCCAGGCAAAAATACTCAAGGTGGACCTACCATGCCCCTCCTTCACCAGGGATGTAAAACCTCCCTCACAGGAGAGGAAGCTGGTGTATCTGGCCAAGCTTCCTTTTCCAGGTGCCTTGTGATGGCTTTAGGCTCTGAGTGGAACCTGGGGGTGGTGTGGCCCCAGACCTGCTCAGTGACACCACCCAGCTGTGACCCCAGCCTGTTCTGCCCCCAGGCAGGGAGGGCTCCAGGCCACAGCTCTGCTTGTGCACAATACACACAATTCATCAAACGTGGTGCTCCCTGGCACAGCCCCTCAGGGTCCCCAGAGCTCTTCAACACCGACAGAGCCCAAGAGGCCCCAGTGGGGGGCTGGGAAGGAGGAAAGCTCCCGCATTGCTGGCTCCCAGAGACCCATCTCAAGGCACACAAAGAATTAATTACTCCATGGGGTACCCAGCTACAGCATCACTTCAAGGTACGTGACATTCTTGGATAGTTCCCAGGCATTTGTGGCCAACAGGTGCCTAGTAGTTGCACAATTTTCTAATTAGTTCATGTGCTGTACTTCAAAACTAATTACTGAAATGGCTGGATTATAATGTTGCAGGGAGTCATTCATGTGCCACCTACCATTAAGGGGAGGGAAATTTTGTGAAGGTTAATTAGCATTTTTAAAGTACTTTGGAGATTAAAAGCTTTAACTATATGCCTAATAAAAGAAGTAAAGGTAATACTTCCTATTCAGTGGATTCCTTTTTGCATTGAAAGTGAATTACAAGGGTTGCTTTAAGTCCAAGAACATAAATTTTCATGTACAAGGAATTAAATCAACTCCCAACAGGATCAATCTGTTAGAGGGTGGAAACCTCCAGCAAGACACAAATCATCAGAGGTGACCACAGCATCCTGGTGTGAGAGAGGTGACTGCTGGTTCCCAGGCAGAGGTTGTGTGCAACTAAAAGTAGAGATTTCCCTATAGCATGCCCTTGAACTGCTCAAAAAATCAAACCATTATGAACAGGTACTATTTTAATTAAAATAATTTACAGACACTCTCTTGGGACATCTGCTGGCTGTTCTCTGTTCAGAAAACACCCCCTGCCCTCCCCAAGAGGGGATCTGTGAGCATCTGAATCTTCAACTCAAGCTGCATCCTCAGCATTTTCCACTCTTCTTGCCTACTGCCAAGATTTTCAGAGTGACAGAGGACATCAGAAACTTTTTCCATAAGCACAAACTCATTTTCTTCAGACTTAAGAGTTACATATAATATATTTCATGAACTTATAATTGCTTTTTGTGAGCTTGGGAGAAAATATACAAATCATTATTAAGCATACACGTGAATTTTGTATTAATTCTGCTTCTTCACAACAGTAATGGGGAGGGGGGGAAGAGTTCATTAATTACAAAAAATATGTTCCAATTATTTGGTTCACATGATTACTATTTATGCTGTAAATCCAAAATTGTCATGGACTTAAAGTTATTACCGTCATCAATAGAAAGATTATTTTAGTTCTACAGATGGTTGTCCTTTTATAGGCCATTTTAATGACTTGTTCTTATATAATCTATCATGCATTATTTTGTTGTTGTTGTTATGAACTTTTTAAGTTTCATATCAATCCATGTTGATGTTTACTAAACAGATGGTATTACAAAAAAAAAGGGGGGAAAGCATGGTAATGACATTTAGTTCTCAAAAATACTCCAACAGCTACACATTTATTTTGTCAAACATGAAATCTATGTCATTTGTTAAAAAAAAACCTTAGCACAGAAACAAAATTATTCATAAGTTATAAACTTAAACAGCTTACAAAGCAGTGCATGAAATCAACTGAAAGAGGGTTTTTCTGAAAGATCATTGAACTTCAAAAATGTTTGTCAATTAAGATATATAAAGAACCTATTTTCTGTAGTTCTCAGCATTCCTTTTCCTTATCCAAAGCACTACTGTCAAATAACTGCAGTAATTGCTAAATCATGTAGATAATTATTTAATATACAGATGTGACTCAGGTCTGCTGCTTAAAATCTACTTGTAAGTTGTGGTCATTATGTAAGCACCTCAATTTACAGAAATTTTTGCTTTATCATTTTAATCTTTATGATTCTTTTGTTTAATCAGTGCACTGTCATCAAATAGTCACAAAGACTTGAAGAGTTGAGCACTACAGCAAACAAAATTAAACCTAAATTAACTTAGAGCTCAGAGGATTGTAAAACCTACATTGAAACAATAAAACTGTTCAGTGCAAATTCGCCAGTCTGAGCTGAAAAAACTTTCCCTTCCCATCCTTGACTTTGAAGATTTTGCAGAAATCTACCTCAAAATGTGAATATCATAAAGTGAAGCATTCTTAGATGAGGAAATTCCAGAGTTCAGGATCCCTTAACTCTACACATTCCATTCCTGTACTGCAATCCAGACTTCAGCTATAGAACAACCTTTCTCCCGAACAATTCTTCCTTATTTCAAACTGTAAATAACAGCTGCTTGTGGAGTTCATCTGATTAATCTTCAGTTTCTAGCAAATATTAAAGTGACTATAAAAGGGTATATATTCAGGTGATAATAACTGGTGGAACTAGAGCAATAACACCATAAAAACCAATTCCAGCTGATGAACCTAACCACGCTTTTAAATAGCCAAGGAAATATCTTCTCCCTGCTTTGTAAAACAGGAAAAGGAGGTAGACAAATCAGAAAAATGGATGTTCTTTGCTCCAAGTATGCTCCTGTAGTAAGCCTTCCACAAGTTTAGGCAGTTTTATGTTTATGATAAAATATCATGAATAAAATACAACTAATTAGCTGATGTTAATTGTGTTACCTCCTTAAAGCATGCTGCAGTAGAATAGGTATTATTGTGTATCTGCTTTCTTATCAAGCCAACAGATGTGTCCCAGCAGGAAGTTCCTTCTACAATATATACTTAACATGGTGATAATTCCTGCAAAATGTGGATTTCTCTTGACATAGGCAAAACACTTAAAAGGAGGTAAAAAAAAGCATGATACAGATGGACTACTCTTGCAGAGAGAAATTATTAATATGTGTAAATTTGTGCAATTGTTTCTAAGAGGGAAAGACAGAGTTACTAAATTCCCGCTGCCCTAACAAGAACAAGCATCTGTTAGTGCAGTAAGTGGCTCATTGGGCATGACATGGGCCTCAGTGTTTATATTCCTGGTATCTAAACTGGGCAAAATTTATCTCTGGTGCAGCTCCCTTTAAGTCCTTGGAATTCCACCAAGTCTGCATTTGATTCGATGGTGATCATTAACAATAAGCTAAAGGAAGGGCTATTAGCAAGGCTGATGTCATTGCCTTTCATCAGTCTTCCACAGGGAAAAATTAGAGTTGACTTGAACTCAGGATGACTTCAGGGTTTTTTTAAATATATTTGGACTAGCACAATATCAATTTCTCATTAAACTGAACTCATTCAGGCAGTGATTGCAGAGAATAAAAGTAAGTGTAAAACTTCCTACCTTCCCTAATAATGTGTATATTTTTAAAGCATTGAAGACTCTCTCATTCATTACAGAAGCACAACTCCAACCCACTCTGAGTACAGTCATAAAAGTCACTGTAAGACACAGTACCTGTGGCTACAGGGTTATATTTAATGAATAAGATTTAGTGTCTTGAACGGAAAAAATCAAGTTCTTCTAACAGAGCCTGTTTTATCTCCATCTCTTTGACCATTTGCATGTCTGTTGTGCCAACCATTGGGCTTTAAATCAATGCAATCAACTGCCCAGCAGGAAAAAAGTAACTACTTGAACTATCTTTAACAAGATGAAAAGGTTGAATAAAAGATGTCTCAGGGCCAAGCTTTATGTTTCATCAGAGACGACTTTCACTCCAAATAATATTGTCTGTAAACATGCTCGTTTCAAAACACACTCATTGTTCCTGTGTTTCACCTGGGCTATGCTGGATACCACACACACAGTGCACTCTACTCTGGGCCGCAGTGGAAGGCTAACAGGACTCATATGCCCCTGTCTACAGGCTGCAAGAGAGGCTGGGTATGTCACAGTCAAAAAAATACAAATGCTTTATGGGAACAGACATGTCTTTAGGCTGCCATGTGCAAGAGTATCTCCTGAAAGCAGCCAAGCAGCAGTCGAAAATCCCACCCCCAGCAGTAGGCCGGATGTTTATGAGAAGCAACGAATTGATGTGTAATAAAACCTTATCACTTCCCCAAAAGAGACTCAAGAAATGCCTCACTCAGAGGTGCAGTCATAGTTTAACGATCAGAGGGCTGGAACACCTCTCCTATGAAGACAGGCTGACAGAGTTTCTTTGCCAGAAGAAGGGAGACCTTATTGTGTCCTTTCAGAACTTGATGAGTGCTCAGAAGAAAGATGGAGAGATATTATTTGCCAGGGTTTATAATGATAGGATAAAGGGTAACAGTTTTAAATGAAAATAGGAAGATTTAGATTAGATATAAGGAACATACTCTTTATGTTGAAGGTGGTGAGGCACTGAACAGATTGCCCAGAGAAGCTGTGGATGCCCCATCCCTGGATGTGCTCAAGGCTGGGTTGGTTGGGGATTTGAGCAATATGGCCTAGAGAGAGATATCCCTGGTCATAGAAGTGGGGTTGGAACTTGAGGATCTTTAAGGTCCCTTCCAAACCAAACTATTCTATGATTCTCACCCTTTGATTCTGCCTTAGTTTTGGGTTTTGTCTTTCCAGGTACGTTTTACCTGCAGTGGAGCTCTCCTTAGGGTTCTCTACTCAGTGTTTGGGCTTCACCACTGACCTGGAGGTCTCGGGACGTGCTGTTCCCAAGCTGCAGAAGATGATAATTAGAAGTAAAGGAGCAATGCCAAGAAGGGCAGGAGTTCTGCAAAAACTTGCAGACAGATCCCAAACATTGACAGTCTTCCCAAACAGTTTCAAAGTGGTGCTCTGATAAACTGCAGAGCGCAAGACTTAAAGAAAGAGTGATTCACACTCTCTGGGAGAGCTCCCAAAAGCTCCCCCAAACTTCTCAGAGGGCCTGCAGCATTCCCTGGTCCAGCTTAAAAGCAACAGAAGTCCAGATAATTCAGTATCTGGCCACTTCTCCCAAAGAACAGACAGAACGGCTTTCTGCTCAGGGCTGGGTCTGCATCTCCCCTTCTTCCTCCAGGGAGGCAGCAAATCTGGGCTCCAACCAGGCTCCCCCAGCATGGGGAAACTGTTCTAACAGACAATGATTTTCCATGAACTGGGAAATTTCTTATAAAAGATTTCTTGCACAAAAAATAAATCAGTCACTAACTGGTAGGGCTTCTTTCCATCCCTCCCCATTCCCCATTTCCTATTTTAAATGCAAAGATCCCTCTTCTCAGTTTCCTCTGCAAAAGGAATTCCTACTCATTTGTAGTACTAAGGATATGCCAGTAGGGCTCGTGTAATTAAAATAGAGAGAGAAAATTTATTGCAGTTTTTTAAACAGGTTGGTCATTTGTTTAAAGAGCAGTATTTCCAGTATTTGTCTGCAGGAAAGTTCACCGTTAACTTTTAGAACTATGTTAAAAAAAAAAGCAAACCACAAAATAATAAAAAAAAAAAAACCACAACACAGGGTCTGCAGAGGAGTTGCTGCTGTCTGATGCAATTCAGTACAATTTCACAGAAAGGTTAAACAAATTCTGCTCATTGCTTGATTTAATTCTGNGGGTCTGCAGAGGAGTTGCTGCTGTCTGATGCAATTCAGTACAATTTCACAGAAAGGTTAAACAAATTCTGCTCATTGCTTGATTTAATTCTGTACCAAATATAATGAGACCACCTTGCTGTCTGTAATTTTCCATTATTATTTAACAAATTCTCTGTCAAGTCTGTCTAAAAATATTCCTGTTTTCCATAATTCTGTGACTTTCACAGCCAAATCCATTAACTAGTTTGGGTTTTTTTTCCCAAAGGCTGTACACAGAAGCATCACTTGGGGTCTGAAAGTTATCTTATTAAGAGAGGTTGAAAAAACACAGAAATTGTAGAAAAATACAATAGATAAAGCTAGGCCTGGATAAAACTTAAACCAGCTTTATGATGTAGTTTTTGCTACTCTAGCACTTCCATCAGGGAGAAATGCTCTCCTCATGCATCAGTCCAAAAGCATGGAAGGAAGCATGATTTGAATTTTCAGCTCTTGTTGCCCTTAATTTCAGTGCTCTCTCTTCCTCTCTCTGTTTTTGCACCTTTATTTTCAAACAGAATGAGGAGTGTGAATGCTTGAAGTACAGATTGTTCCCCAACACTCCATCCCTTAGGAAATGCTGACACAGCTCAGGATCAGAATTCCAAGGAAAGTAGAAAACTTTTTCAAAGGGAACACCACAAGAACATTTCCAAAAACAACGTTTTCCTTAATTTTCTTTCTGGAAATATATTAATAGCTTCACCTAAACCTTGCGATATAATCAACAAAAAAAGTGCAAACATGATGAAACCAATCAGCCTAAGATCTAAAATGTGTTTGTATCAGAGCTTAGCCCTGAAAATAATATCTGGAAGATCTCAAAGCAAATTAAAACAAAATGTTTGAATGGGATATCATGGGTTTGGATATCTCTACATCAGTACCATGTATAAAAATGGCAATTTGTAATTTTAGAACCATTTTGAATGCTATTTGCAGAGCTAGGAGCCACCATGTGAAGCTGGCCGCAAATTTCTGTTTAATAAATATTGAGTTCCTACTCCATGTGGATTTTGCTACCTCAAAGCAATTTTAAAACACATCAATCAAATCCCTGTGAATCAGCAAAAGCAGATGCTGCTAACTGTTACAGGCAATATCACCTGAAGTTTCATTTTCTGCAGTGCTCAGTTAATGTAAGATGCATAGGAAGACCTTGGAGCTGAGACTGGATCCTGGGATTCCTGACTATAACTAATTTCCCCTAGGTTCCCCAATCTCTAGGTCATTGCATCAGTCTCCCCCTTCCCTCTCTCTGGCTGACTGAAGCTTTGAAATATTCATAAATATATAAGCACATCCTCACTTCTTTTTTTCTTTGCAAAAGGCACGGACTACCCTGAGAAGATGAAACATCCCTCTGCAGCAGCACAGAGCCTGTCCTGACCCACGAGAGCTGAGGATGGACCACCCTGACCAAGGGAGCCCTTTCACATCTGCTCTGTGGAGGAGGTGCCATCACTGTCCCCTTTCCAGTCTGCTTTCTAAGAGAAGGACATTCCTGGTTCAGCTTTCAATGATACAGATGCCCACCCTGCAGAGGTTCAGTCTCTGTCAGAAGTACTTTACCCCACACCTGAGATAATGTGGAAGTTCCTTGCCAGGGCAGGATTTAAACAACACTTACTCTTCCAGTAAGTTCAGTGTGAATAAGCTCAGGTCACAGAGACAGTGGCTGTCACATCCCACTCCCCCACAGGTTTCACTGTGGGAGCCTGAACATTAACTCAGCATCAGCTCCAAAGGCCAATCCTGCCCTGGGACAACTCAGCATCCAAGGTCCAAGTCACTCTGCAGATTTGGTCAATAGGGCACTGTAACAGCAGCAAATCTCCTTTCCTGCATGTTTTGAAGAGCTATTATGGGAAAGAACTGGGTAAGCCCATGTACAATGAATATGTAAATGAAATCTTTAGTGGCAGAAGTGTATTGTGCCTTTAAGGCACAGAATAACTACGGGCCACAAACCACCACTGGCTCACACACAGATCTCCCACTGCTGTCAGTGGGAATGTCAGGCACAGACTGAGATCTCCATATGCCCCCGAGAGTCTTTATTCAAATAAGAAATGTAAATGACTGGTGAAGTTATAGGAAAAAACATTGAAACCAAATCCAACTGCCTTCAAAATGGTAAATGAAAATCATGGTTTGCGCCAGTTTTATCTCAAATTTCCTTTTTGATTTCATTAAAACATAGGCTTAATGCTTCCAGCTTTTCTTACTCTCTCCTGGAAGCCACACTCTGACTCTGGAAATGATGAATCCCTTTGAGAAAAGCAAAATTTTACTTTGGGCCAAGTGTCTGATTTTGCCTGCAGTCAAATTTTACTTATCTAACACTAAGAAAAATGTTCAATGACAGATTTGGCTCTTTTTCATATCAAATCAAGCTTACTAAATTTTATCAATTCTTAGCACTGTCATGAAGAATTTACCCTCCAGTGGGGGAAACCCAAAATAACCAACACAAAAAAATCCTGGATAAACCAAAACAAAAGGAATCACAGAATCACAGTAGATAAATCTCCTATTAAAGTCAGTTATGCATGTCACAGAATAATTTTACTTTCATCAAGGACAGTTTTCCCTGTCATGCAATGGGAGTTAAGCAATTTGCCAGCTATTCTAATAGGATAAAACCTTCTCCAATGTAGACTTGGGGACTACAAGTCAATCAATTAGACCTTAGTGGGGAATTACTGAGATAGTAATGAGTATTTGCTCTCTGCAAGGATGTCTTTATAAGTAGATGTGATCCAGAAAATGTAAGCTGAGAGTGAACAAATGACTCCATATGCGTGTGAGTGTCTAAGTAAAACAAGGATAAACTTAAAGCTAATGGGTATTTAAGGAACTCCAACTCTGTGTTGCCAAGACAAATCCACCCTATTCTTCAATAGCAGGTCAAGGAGGAGTTCTGGGAATTCAAAATCTCTGAACTAAATTACTGGAATCAATAGGAGTAAATGCAAAGAGAGGGCAAGTACTGACCACAGTGGGCTCACTCCCAGCTAAGACTGAGCTCTACTAAATACTAGCTTAAAATTACACAAAGTGGTAGAAAATTCACAGCGAGTTTGATCAATGTGAGCTATACCAACAACAGACTCCTCGGAAAGTATATCATTATATTAAGAGCAAGATTATTGTTCCTTTATCTATAGTAGTACCGTGAGATTTGTATATACTAAATCTGACACTTTGAGGTAGAAAATATAAAATTCTTTCAGAAGAGCAATAGTTTAGTAAGAAAACTGTTTTTAAAAATCACAGCACAAAATACACAAGCTTAATATGTTCTATTAACTGTTGCAATTATTTCCACAATAAGAATTATATATATGCTGTCTTTTGTTAATCCTTAAAATTTCTTAAAACAGAAAAAATGGTCTCTTGTTAGAAGTACTAGTAAGGTCAAATAATCTCCCAGTAGTGGAAAAGCTGATATCCAAGCTTATATCAAAGATTTTCAAAACATCAAAATTCATAATCCATATTCTGAAATTAAAAATGTAACTTATATTTCCCACAGTTTTGGGTTGCCCCATCCTTATCCTGTATTTTGTGCACCTCACAGAAGACACCAAAGGTGACAGCACCCTTCCTCCCAATTTGCTACAGTCAGCCTTGCAGACCTGGAAACCAAGAGTGTTATCTTTTACCCTGAGATCAATTTTTCTTTTCAATTTAGAAGTCAGAAGCTTCTTCAGATGGCCAGAGATTGAAGGAAGAGTCTGCTTTTCTCTGCAACAAGTGAACAGAACAGCAGGAAACCAGCAATCAAAGGCCTGAACAGAACAAGACAGAACTTACCATTTTGTACTTATGAAAGTCATGATATGGAAGTAGTTGCATCTGTTTATCAAGTTATTCCCATGTCAGCAAAAAGCTTGTGTAAATACAGCTAACCTGTTATGTTGCTGAAACAAGAATTCTAGCATGAAGGAATACGGTTTGAAAAAATTATTTGAAAAAAAATTTTTCCTCAAAGTCCCATGCAAAAGATTATTTAGGAAAATAAGTACTGAGAGAAGTAAAGCATGATCTTTGGGCAGAATTTACCTAAAATAGAACAGACGTTAATTTGGATAACACTAATTAAGACAAATGTAAGAGGTCACAAAATGTAGCAAAGATATGCCCAATGCATTCTTCATGTTAAAGGACCATAGCTAGCAGAGAATTTTCCTCAATCCCTCTACCCTCACCCATGGCATAAGAAGACTGTAAAAGATACAGTATCAGAATTTTGGTACAGCAACTTGATGGAAACAAAAAGCAGATAAGGTATTTCTGAAGCTCACATGCAAGGACAGTACAGAGAGGGAGAACTGGATGTGCCCACGTTTTAAGGACTATAAGACAGGCACAGTGGAGGAGTTTTTCTTCCCAACCTCTCCCAAGAACCACATCAATCCATAATGCTTTAGTAAGTGAATTGTTTCATTTTCCTTGCAGCATTTGACTTTCAGCACTGTTAGAGAAATAGGATAATGGACACGACAGACCACTAGCATGATGTTGTAAAGCAATTCTTGCATTCCCAAGATACATTAAAGGGATCTGTTAGGTCTGCACTGAAGCAATGAAAGCAAAACTTGTTTATCAGACTTCACACTGCCATGACTGATTAACAATTAATACATACAAGAGAAATGAGGCAACACTACACACTGAGTAGAGGAGATGTTTCTGATACCAGTTTGGCAACTCAGTATCTTTTGTTCCTAAGAGGCAGTGAGAAATAAGATATTAATTATTTGGAATGGAGAACATTTTAACACCAGATCCTCTTTTTAATAATGCTTACATTTAAATGCTATAAAAAAGAGGTTTTACTGAGATTATTTCCCCAACATGAATGATTTTTTTTTTTTTTTTTTTTTTTTTTTTTTTTTTGTCAGGATGTATCACTGAGATCATACAACTCCTGGTCACATAGGCATATCTGTGAAACAACCAGTAGGTTGCAATGTAACATCAACCATATCACATCTTTACAGAGTCCCCAAAATTCTAAATACATGAGCACCATACCATTATTTTCCTGTATTGTGATGCACTTTTATCATGGTTTGAAAGACAGGTGTC
>VZTR01020482.1:12910-25527 GCA_013400775.1 Chaetops frenatus
GGCAGTGTTGCTCATGTGGCAGTGCACAGGCCTGGGAACTGATCTGGCTTAAAGCATGTCTGACAAAGAAAAATTTTTCTCCCCTTGCTAGTTCAAGCTATGAGAAAGATCAAACATCATTACTCTGAGCTTTGCACAGCAGTCACCTGTGTTCAGAGGCACCAAACCTCGATTTCCGTTTCCAAATGAGGTGTCAGTTTCTGTCTTGGAAAACAGAGATGGAGGAAAAGCACTTGTACAAAATTAAGAAGTTTTATATGGAGTATGTTTCAATGCAATGCTAGTCAGAAAGTTTTTGTTCATAAAAATGCAAAAACAATAAATTTGAAAAAAAAATCAGTCTGGCCTCTGGATAACTTGACTGTTGGAATCTGCCCACGTAAGTCAAATTTATGCTCTGCTGGTAGATTTTACCTTTTTGAATATGTTTTATGTGGTTGAAGCAACCACATAAAATCAGCAAAGGAAAGAGTATTAGTTCTGCAAAATATCCCAAAGCAGATGCTCCTATCTTGAATATTCAACTCCAGCAAATCCAGGAGCTGCCATCACCAACAGCCATTGTTTCTGCATCTCAGAATACACTCATCACTGCAGCTGCTGCTGTAACCTGGGAAATCTGCCAGAGTGCAAGCATGACCTTTTGAGCACAGAATTAAAGCATTTTAAATTTACACAAAGCCAGAAAATTCTCTAAAAAATCCTCATTCATTGGATAAAAACTTCTTTACCATCAAAAAACTCAAGAAGCCAATATTCAGTATTGAGCCTAATGTGCCTTAACCCTCTTGTAGTGCTCAGTGAAGGTATGGCCCTGTTGTCTCTGAAATTTCTGCATGCTCCATCTATTAGGAGAGGAAGCCCTAAGCAGTATGTGAAGAGTACTGGGAAAGAATAATGGTGTAGGATTTATATTCTTGTATTAGGGAGCACAAGTCAGGACATCAGAACAATGTCAAGTTTTGTGCTAGGGTGGTAGATCAGTTGGCATTGAAGTCAGCTGGAGTACAGCTGCTGTAGGTAGGGGCCTTCAGAAACCTGCAGGTTTGCTGTTCTTTTATTAACATGTTCTTTGTTAAATAACCTGGCTGTTCTTCCATGGCAGCCAAAAGTTTCTCTGAGTGTTTTTTTTATTCCACAGTATTCTTTTGTCACTTGTAAACAGTAAGCTTTGTTACACCTTACTTCTTTGTTGTTTCCCATTCTGACCTGTGTGTTTTCATCTGATGTTTGACCTCTGTATGTATACTATACATTGCACTCTCTTTAATGTATTCTACACTTCTCATTTCAGTGAATCTGTAGTGTTTGGTTTCACACACGTGCACAGACATGTTTTCTCAGCTAAATGAAAAGAGCCACAGGGAGTACTACATGTTTTAAAGGTAGCTGAAGAGATGAGAGTCCAGAAAGAGAAGAAAAAAAGTTTTTGGCTTTTAGTGATCAGTCACGTAAATATTTCTCAGTGCCTAGGCTATTCCCGGAATGGGAAGGATTCAGATGGCTTGGAGTATCTGCTACTTTAATAGAACAACCAGCTTTTCCATTTTATTACAGTTGGGCGTAACATATTATGAGATCACATTTTTAAATGAGATTTTCTACTGCTGTTCCATTTTGTGCTGCCTATGTAATCTTTCTATATATTTTCTACCCCTAAATATTATAGTTGTCATAAAAAAAGCACACTGGTGGTGAAAGAAGGGCTAGGATACAAAAGGATAAAGTTATTTTCCTACAAGAATAAAAATGTTCTTTTAAATCAGGAAAATGCACCTCAGGTTGCTGGGTCCCACCTCAATGTCCCTGGTGTTTCCTTTCTCTCAAATGTTGGCTTGTGATGAATACTGTACAGCAGCCAGGATGCTTCTTCATTCCAAAATGTCTGTTCATTTCCTTTTTGTGTTGTTGGAATGTGGAAGATTCCCTGTAAATTGAATTAAAATGCAGAAAACTGGCCATACTTTGAAATTGTGATGAGGACTGTTTATGATGTGGTGGGTTGCAAGTTGCCTTATAAAACAGTTTTCTCACTCTTCCATAATTTGTATTTTGGAGGTCATGATTTTTTACCGGACACAAAATAGTATCCATTCCTAAGGAAACAGGCATTATGATGTCACTTCATTTTTTCAGTGAGATCCAGGGGAGCCCATAGTGAATTATGAGCCCTACTCCTGGAGCTGAAGCTGTAGAATATTGTAAGCATGCTGCTGTCTGACATGCTCATGTTTCCTATTTTAGACCTGACTGATCTTCAGATAACATATGGTGGTACAAGTAATTGGAAAATTGGCAGACCTGTCAAGAAAATATGCTAGATGGGACAAAAATACGATGCTGCAGCACATAAAGTGTCTCTGAAGTTAAATTTATTGTCTTTTATCAAATGGTGAAGTAAACGTATCTGGTTGCAAAAAAATGAAACATTTTTCTATGGCAGATGCTTTTCAAAAGTAATTTTTAGTACAATGATGAAAGTTCTTGCATTCTAAAGTGATTTAGTGGAAACCTGTGGTCAAGAACAAAGGAAAGGTGTGTAATACTGTCTACTGTAGGCATTTGACTATATTGTCATCCATGTGTGATTTAATAATTTCTTTATGTAACTATCCAGTAAAATATTTACTCATTAAATTATTATTCTGCTATAAATGTAGGCAATTAGACTTGTTTAAATTTCTTATCATTTTTATTTCAATTCTTGAGCAAAATCAATCACTTGAATAAATGACTTTTTTTGCTTATTTTTCTGCTTATTGGTCAGGCAAAAGATGGCAAAAGACTGTGCAGAATCCCATACATCTATATAAGCAGAAAAAGTGTACTTTTTCAATAAATTGATTAATGTTCAGGTTTTCATTTTCTTTTACAGGAAGATGAAAATGAAGCTGAAGCAGAAAATCCATCTCAGGAGCTGAATTTGGAACAGAAAAAATCAAAAAAATAGGAGATTGCTGTCTTGTTTGAAATATTTGAAAGTTGTGTAACAGTGGTTATAGTTTCTCATTGTAAAATTAACAAAAAAAGTTCTCAATAAAGTCATTGAAAATTAAATTCATAGTGCAATGGGGAATTAATTAAGTAGCTCCTGGTGATATTCTCGATTACATTAAAAGCTGAATTATCAGAACTGAGTACCATACCAATAAAATTCTGGAAGCTTTTTGAACACATTGTGGAAAGCTGATGGGTTATTCATCACTTCTAGCATTTACTAAGCAAATAGGGCAATTTTATGTTTTACTCTGCAAAGCAGTGTTATCCTTAAAGGATAGTTACAACTCAGACATATTTTGGTATTTCTGAGCAAGAGCTTTGATTCTTAAAAGTAAGCTAAATATGTTCTACTAAAGGAGTTCTGAAATGTCTTCTGGTCAGTGATTAAAATAAATGTTTCTGAGGAGTAGGTAGAGGCAAGAATTTTTTGATATGTATGGTACATTTGCAGAAGTAATTAATTTTACATTTGTATTGTGATTTTTAATCGGTTTCTTGTTGCATTATACTTTCCTTTCTGTAAACCTTTTTCGTCCTTGTGTGATCATTGTCTTTTAATGAATGTCAAGCTTTTGTCTTGATTAGACTATCTTACCCAGATCTAATTCCCTCATACCAGTCTTTCCATTCTAACAAAATAAAATAATTTCTTTCTATGTCATTAGACCTTCAAGTGAGTAATAAATATCAAAAATAACTTTTCTTCTTATAGTCCTAATTTTACTTTCCAATTTACCTTTGCTTTTCAGCCTGTGCAGGTCAGTAAATGGGAAAGTACAAGAAACTTAGAGGTAGATTTGTAGCCTGATAGTTTCCAAGATTGCAATGAAAAAACAAAAAATCTCACTGATTCTCTTTTGGATTTAAAACAACACTCACTTTAAGTCCCTTCAGTGGAGTTTAGCTTGCTCTAGAGAAATTAATTATCTTCAGCTGAAAAAGTTCACTTCTTTTTCCACTCTTCTGTACTTCTACTTTTGGCACTGAGTGTTAAATTGGATTGTAAATAGTATCCATTCCCACTTTTATCCTCTCTGTGTAAATTATATTTTCAGATATTTTAAAAACAACATGCCTTGCTTAAGCAATATCTTTTATTAATTCTTTTCTGGTTCATGAGGTTCAAATGTGTGTAGCTCATGGACAAATTTCAATCACAATTTCTCTACAGGAGTTTAATAGCACTAGATCTCATTTTAACGAATGCAGCTATCATGTAAATTAACATATAAAATAAATTCAGCACTGGTCCGTTTGGTGCAGATCAACCACTGTAGCCGTCTTAGAGAGGAGGGGGAATATGATTTTCTCTTCACTGCAGTGGAAGAGACATATTTAGGAAAGACAGAAACAGAGTTTTGCCATGCAGGACCTTAGGGACCATTCTCTGTGCAGCCCTGTGAGGGATCACAGGGTAGGTGACAACAAAGGGAATGCTTTTCATTTTTTCAGGCCTACCCAGAAAACCATGGCTCTCAGAGCTTAGTTCTCATCAGGATCTGAAGAAGGGGCAAGGTGTCCAGTGGAACAGGCTGAAAGGCCTCTGAATTTTGAAGGGAAGAACTAGTAACTTATTAAAGAAAGGTGAGAGAATGAAGTTTTGCATAGGGCTTACATACCCAAAGGAAGTGTAATGAAAGGGGGAGTTACTGACTGGGATGAACTGGCCTGGACATGCCTCAGCCTTTCAGCCTGCACTTGGTGCACTTCATGTTTGGGTTTATCCTGCCTGAAATTAACAGATAGGGCCTCAGTTGTGCAAAATATTTATATCTATATAATCTTATTTCCTTTCAGTCCATGGCAGCATTTTTGTCCTTTTGTTGTGAATCTAAGCTCTGGGACAGCCCAGGACTATATGTGTGCATGAGAGGAGAAGGGTGGTTAATGGCTGTTCAGGTTTTGTATGAAAATGCATTACTTGGCTCTCGAATGCCTGAGTGAAAAAAATAGTTCAGACATTGAAAGATACAATTTGCTTCCATTTGATGCATAACTCTGATGAGCTTTCAAGGAGTATTTCCATATCTTTTCTAAGTGCTTCAAAAATTTAATGTGAAAGTATATTTACACGAGCCATAGTTTTAGCTATAGTTTCCAGCATCACCAGAAGTCTACAGTCAGTGTTGTTAACCTGTCTCTTGGTTGTTGTTTACTTCCAAATTCAAACATGGGAATTGAGACATTTGCACTGAAAAATAGTAACCAGTACTCTTACCATAATCAGCTGGGATGCAGATTGAGACATATGTGGCTGAATTGAAATGCAATCCTACCTTCATCCCTACCAGGAAAATGTAGGAAACCTATTTTAATAATTTGTTTGTAGACATGTTTACTTAATAGAGAGGGAGGGGTGTTTAATTGATAAAGATCAAATGGATCAGATGAAAGCTATACCAAGCAGATGATTTTTTTAATTTCAACTATTCTAGTTGAAATTTGCAGCTGAATTGATTTTTTGTGTATTCTTGAGTTTTCAAACTATCACTGTGAATTACATTTTCATCATATATTATTCTCTCCTCAGTGTCCAGGGGTTTTTTTAATACAACACAGTGGGTAAAGCAGATGGCTGCAGCACTTCTACATGGCTCTGACATGATGCTTCTGAGTGTTGCTCTTCAGCAGAACTAAGGATGCAGAATTGTGACTTTCATTAAAGGCCTATTTGCTGCAGTCAAACACAAGCCAGCTTGGATACTGAAAACACCCTAGGTCCTGCAGAATGAAGTTCAAAGCTTATCTGAATAAGCTCAAAGCCCAGCCTAGAGATGGGAAGAGCAAAACTTGAAATAGCTCTAATTCAGCTGTTTGCAGTTACTTCTGTGGAGCAGTATATTCTTTGTATGCAAATATACACAGACACCCCTCTGTACATGTGCCCAAGCAGCCAGTTATAATGTCCTTTTTATTTCTCTTTCCCTCTCTTCTGTTATTTAATATTAAGAGTTACATGCTGTTCTGAAAGTCTAGATGGAGAACTACTTACTTCCCACTGCATCCCTCTCATGCATGACAGTGATGATGCTTCCCAGTTGGGAATTGTAGTTTTCTGGATTGCATTAGTGATAGCTATTTTAGGGTGGCTTAGGGGATAATTATGTTTTCTGTGCTTGAGGAGAAACTGTAATTTTCCTCATATTAAAGCAAATTCACTGCTTTTGTGCAGTTAATGATGGATTGCTGTTGGTTTTTGTTCAGTCCTCCATGTTTGCTCTTTTCCCTCCTGTGGAACAGTGGGCCGTGGAGAATTTTTTGGACTCCAACACTGTTTTCTATTACAGACAATCATTCCATCCTCAAAGAAGAGCAAATTTCTCTATTGCTGTAATTTTTGTTCTTGAAAAATAGGGTCTAACCTTTCCACTGCCTCATGGGGGTATGAAAAATTTGAGGTGTAGAAGTTCTTGTCAGTCACTTAGAGTAATATTTCGGATTTGTGAGAGTGTGGCTTATTTTAGATATATGTGAAATAGTTTGTTATTAAATTAATCTCTTTAGTACGTTGTTGTTGTCACACAACGATTCTTATTCTGAATGCTACATTCCTGCATTAAAGATAGGACTCCAAATGATTGGCATAAGCTGAAAACTCAAAGCTTCTTTTGAAACAGATGGTGTTACTTTCCTGTTTGTTGTTTCACTGGCATTGAAATAGTTGGATCTAAAATGTCGTACAGTCACAAGGATTCTGGACAAAAGCAAATATATCTTGGTATTTTAATCCCAGTGTATGTGTAACTTCCTATGGCTAAATGACAATCCACAGTATTTTGGTTTTGTCTTAATGATACGTTGAAATGTGTTGCTACACTGGACATTTGGTGCTCATTTAGGATCTTTCTCCTGGTCGGCAGAAATCGTAGGGCTTTTCGTGCACAAAGTGTTGCATACAGTGGTTAATGCTAATACAATATTCATCTTCTGCTCACTAGAAAGCATTTCTATACCTGTAAATAAAGAAAACTATTTAATATGATCATTCTCTCTCAGGAGCTTAAATATTTGCACAGTAGGAATTTTTGAAGGGAGAAAACCACGCTGACAGAGAAGTATCTCACTTCAGTGCTTCTTCTTACTGCAATCCCATAAGCAGGCTGCCTCTTGGTTGGTTGCTCTGCATCACGCTACAGAAACTAACTCTCCATGACACTAGGCTGGATAGCTTTTACCCTGGTTTTACTCTGAAAAGTGAAGATTGATTAGAAACTGACTCTATTTCACATGACCTAATGAAAACAATTTTTGCAATGAGCAAACTACTTCTATCACCTATCTAAGGCTACAGAGCAAAATCATAGCAGGTAATAAATGTTTCCCCACCATGAGTTCAGTGTGGATTCTGCAGTGATGTTATCTGGGAAAGGAAGTGAAATGCTGAAGGCAACAGCATGAAAATGCATGCAGCTATGGCATAATTCTGATTTGTTTGGAAGAACTATTAATTTCCTTGTTACAAAGCCAAGTAAGAGCAACCCTTTAAAACTGTTGAACCATGAAAGCCATTTCCTTAAGGGTTTTAAATTTGGGAACAGAGTCATGGAATTTATAGCTTTGATGAGATATTCTTTGCCTGCAGTCAGAATGAGAGCCAGATCATTGGTTTCCCAGCATGACACCTATGTATTCTTGTGTGCACTAGATATCATTAGGCTCATAATAACACAGCTATCATCACATTAACGTCTGAAAGGTTCAGTTTTGATGCTTGGTTTAAGTCTCATTTATACCTACAGCATACAAAACAGAGGAATAAAAGCAAAAGCTGTATCTTACCTATCTGGTGCTACTGTTATGCACTTTAACCAAAAATACAGTAATTTTATGCCTGATCAAATTTTTATTATTTTATTTTTCTTGCCAAGTCATGTTTTGAAAGAGCTGCAGTGATGAACTAATAGTGTGCCATGAATGCAGTAGCAGATAATGGTACAGTGAGACCACTTCTTTTCTGGTTCATGGTAGGGAACATCATATACATATTGGCCTAGTAATTGTAATTTTCAGTATATTATTGAAAATTTATGTACTATGTCTGCCATCTTACGGTAGAAGAGAAGTGTGTCAGAACAAGCTGATAGCACCTCATTTCTTGTATTCTTTCAGGTAAAGCAGTGCAGACTGTCATGTTCTATCTAGCAAGGCACCAGCAGTTGAAAGTCACACAAAGAACGAAATACAGCTGAAAACAATTTGGGTTTTCACTGCTCTGCTACATAATCTGCCAGTTTCCTTTGGAAAAATAAAGTATATCACTTTATATATCACTTTACAGCATAAAGTTGTGCAGGTTTTACAGTGAATATCATACCATTTGTATCAAATGAAATTTGCAGAGGGAGATACCAAGAGAAATCATCTTTTGTTCTGCCCTCTGTGACTGAGTAATTGGGAAGAGTTTGGGAGGAACATCTTTATTCTCATAATGGAGAGAAGAAGTCTGGAGAAGCACCAATATAACAAGTCTAATAACTTGTGGCAAATTATTACTACTTTGATCAGTGTCAGAGCTTTCATTTCTGTACATGGGAGGGATACCTGCAGGAGTTCTGGCAAGAGATAGTCTGCAAGTTGGGGCTGTAACACTGAGTTAAAAGCAGCCAATGCCAGTGGCTTGGAAAGAATAAAATACAAAGACAACTTGAATCATCAGAAGTTGGGAAGGCTAAATGAGACAATATTCTGCAAGAACTTAAAACCCTTGTGGAATAAGAAACCCTAATTAGCAGCGGAGGACATGGGATTTATAAAAGATAGAGTATAGCAATAATGTTACCCAGAAGAAAGACTTCAGAATGTTTTCATTTTAATTGTTAAAATGCAATTTCTTAGTATTTATTTTAAAGATTGCTGTTTCAGTCACCAATATCGAATATTTTTGACTCAAACACCAGACTTTTTTTTAACATCTTGCTATGAAAGATGTGTTACGAAATAACCTTTTTTTCTTAAATATTTTAAAGATCAGTTGAATGTTTAATGTCTTTATATCTCCATACATCAAACTCTTTCAAATATTGAATCAGCTGCAGTATTAGGAAATTTTTTGTCCCTGAAAAGTAATACAATATTCATTCTTAGTTACTAACTTAATGCCAAGTGATTAGGTGAAAAATGCCTTTTTCAGCCCACATTTGTTCCATAAAAGCATCTTGACTGTTTTTTGAATCCAAGCATTGTGTAGATAATACATGGCATTGCTACACCCACCCTTTAACCTGCATGGCTCATGTTAAGGAATTTTCTTGAACTGCTAAGTAGCTTGCCTATGTAAATCTATGTGAAATCACACCATTGAGTCCTACTTTTAGGATTTGGAGTCAAAACAAAACTGAGACCACCTTTTCTTCCTTGTAGATAAAGCCTTTTTAGACCTGCTGGGGAACTGACACCTTTCAGAGAAGCAGAATGAGGCAGCTGCCACAGTATGAGACAGCAGCACTGGAAAAGACTCCTGCTCCCCAAAACTTTGTTTTCATTACAGAAAACAACAGCCTGAAGAGCCAGGCTGAAGAAGTGATGTAGCTTGGATCCTGTTCTTTTAGCACATCCCTATATATTCTGCTTATTCTTATATTTGTTAAGAGAGAAAGCAATACAGGACTGCACTGCTGAATGCTTAAGTTATTTAGTAGGTTCACTCTATTGGGTTTGCATGGCCAAGCTTTGGTGGTGGTGGGGCTGTGAGAAGCTGCCAGAAGCTTCTGTCATGTAAGACAGAGCCAGTCCCCAGCAACTCCACAGAGAAGGTGCTCCAGGTGCCAGAGCTGGATTCCCCCTGCAGCCTGTGGTNGTCTGCCATCTTACGGTAGAAGAGAAGTGTGTCAGAACAAGCTGATAGCACCTCATTTCTTGTATTCTTTCAGGTAAAGCAGTGCAGACTGTCATGTTCTATCTAGCAAGGCACCAGCAGTTGAAAGTCACACAAAGAACGAAATACAGCTGAAAACAATTTGGGTTTTCACTGCTCTGCTACATAATCTGCCAGTTTCCTTTGGAAAAATAAAGTATATCACTTTATATATCACTTTACAGCATAAAGTTGTGCAGGTTTTACAGTGAATATCATACCATTTGTATCAAATGAAATTTGCAGAGGGAGATACCAAGAGAAATCATCTTTTGTTCTGCCCTCTGTGACTGAGTAATTGGGAAGAGTTTGGGAGGAACATCTTTATTCTCATAATGGAGAGAAGAAGTCTGGAGAAGCACCAATATAACAAGTCTAATAACTTGTGGCAAATTATTACTACTTTGATCAGTGTCAGAGCTTTCATTTCTGTACATGGGAGGGATACCTGCAGGAGTTCTGGCAAGAGATAGTCTGCAAGTTGGGGCTGTAACACTGAGTTAAAAGCAGCCAATGCCAGTGGCTTGGAAAGAATAAAATACAAAGACAACTTGAATCATCAGAAGTTGGGAAGGCTAAATGAGACAATATTCTGCAAGAACTTAAAACCCTTGTGGAATAAGAAACCCTAATTAGCAGCGGAGGAGATGGGATTTATAAAAGATAGAGTATAGCAATAATGTTACCCAGAAGAAAGACTTCAGAATGTTTTCATTTTAATTGTTAAAATGCAATTTCTTAGTATTTATTTTAAAGATTGCTGTTTCAGTCACCAATATCGAATATTTTTGACTCAAACACCAGACTTTTTTTTAACATCTTGCTATGAAAGATGTGTTACGAAATAACCTTTTTTTCTTAAATATTTTAAAGATCAGTTGAATGTTTAATGTCTTTATATCTCCATACATCAAACTCTTTCAAATATTGAATCAGCTGCAGTATTAGGAAATTTTTTGTCCCTGAAAAGTAATACAATATTCATTCTTAGTTACTAACTTAATGCCAAGTGATTAGGTGAAAAATGCCTTTTTCAGCCCACATTTGTTCCATAAAAGCATCTTGACTGTTTTTTGAATCCAAGCATTGAGTAGATAATACATGGCATTGCTACACCCACCCTTTAACCTGCATGGCTCATGTTAAGGAATTTTCTTGAACTGCTAAGTAGCTTGCCTATGTAAATCTATGTGAAATCACACCATTGAGTCCTACTTTTAGGATTTGGAGTCAAAACAAAACTGAGACCACCTTTTCTTCCTTGTAGATAAAGCCTTTTTAGACCTGCTGGGGAACTGACCCCTTTCAGAGAAGCAGAATGAGGCAGCTGCCACAGTATGGGACAGCAGCACTGGAAAAAGACTCCTGCTCCCCAAAACTTTGTTTTCATTACACAAAACAACAGCCTGAAGAGCCAGGCTGAAGAAGTGATGTAGCTTGGATCCTGTTCTTTTAGCACATCCCTATATATTCTGCTTATTCTTATATTTGTTAAGAGAGAAAGCAATACAGGACTGCACTGCTGAATGCTTAAGTTATTTAGTAGGTTCACTCTATTGGGTTTGCATGGCCAAGCTTTGGTGGTGGTGGGGCTGTGAGAAGCTGCCAGAAGCTTCTGTCATGTAAGACAGAGCCAGTCCCCAGCAACTCCACAGAGAAGGTGCTCCAGGTGCCAGAGCTGGATTCCCCCTGCAGCCTGTGGTACAGCCCATGGTGAAGCAGCTGTGCCCCTGCAGCCTGTGGAGCATCCCAGGGATGCAGAGATCCACCCACAGCCCATGGAGGAGCCCACAGCAGAGCAGGTGGATGCCTGAGAGGAGGGTGTGACCCACAGAGGGAGGGGCCCATGCTGGAGCACTCTGTCCTTTGGAAGAGTGACCCACATTGCAGCAGTCACAAGGAGCTGTTGCTCATGAGATGGACTCTCACTGAAGAAGTTCATGGGGAGCTGTCTCCCATGGGAGGGACCCTGCAATGCAGCAGGGGAGCAACTCCTCTCCTTGAGCATCAGGACGAAGCTATGGGTGATGAACTGAGCATGACCCTCATTCCCTGTGTGCCTCTGCATGTGGGGCAGGAGGTAGAGCTGGGAAGGAGGGAGGAGTGGGGGGAAGGAATGGAATTGACTTCCCATTATCCTGCTCCAATTTTTTTTCGTAATAAATTTATTTATTATCTCTAATTCCATCCTGTTTGGCCCCTGATGGTATCTGAGGAGTGGCCTCTCCCAGCCCTGATTTCAACTCATGAACCCTTTTTTATATTTTCTCTCCCCTGTCCAGCTGTGGAGAGCAGTGACTTTGGTTTGTGCCTGCCATCCAGCCAGGGTCAACCCACTGCTTTTCTTCAGGGATAGAATTCTGTATAACATTAGACACCAAAACTGATTGAAGCTCAAGTAAAGGTAGAGTCTCACTAAGAAGGAAAAACCCACAAAGCTCTCATTCTTGTTGGTTTTGCTATTAATTTAAATACAATTTTTGAACAGCCACACTGCTTCTGTCCTGTAGCCTGGGACTGTCTTTTTTGCAAAGATTTCCTTGTCTGGGCATGCTGCCACTGCTGAAGTCACTCAGGCTCACTTGATTTAGGTTCCCTTACTGCAAAAGATGACAGTCCCAGGTGTTTTCTGAGAGGACAGGGAGGCTGAAATCATTTCCTACCTCCTTGCTGTCCAGTGCTTGTTAACCTTCAGAGAGTAGCAGAGTTTTGCAGCAGGGCAAAAGCTCACCTTCTTTCAGGCATGAAAGAAGGCTGAAGATAT
>VZTR01020482.1:26264-43451 GCA_013400775.1 Chaetops frenatus
CAGCTGTGCCCCTGCAGCCTGTGGAGCATCCCAGGGATGCAGAGATCCACCCACAGCCCATGGAGGAGCCCACAGCAGAGCAGGTGGATGCCTGAGAGGAGGGTGTGACCCACAGAGGGAGGGGCCCATGCTGGAGCACTCTGTCCTTTGGAAGAGTGACCCACATTGCAGCAGTCACAAGGAGCTGTTGCTCATGAGATGGACTCTCACTGAAGAAGTTCAGGGGGAGCTGTCTCCCATGGGAGGGACCCTGCAATGCAGCAGGGGAGCAACTCCTCTCCTTGAGCATCAGGACGAAGCTATGGGTGATGAACTGAGCATGACCCTCATTCCCTGTGTGCCTCTGCATGTGGGGCAGGAGGTAGAGCTGGGAAGGAGGGAGGAGTGGGGGGAAGGAATGGAATTGACTTCCCATTATCCTGCTCCAGTTTTTTTTCGTAATAAATTTATTTATTATCTCTAATTCCATCCTGTTTGGCCCCTGATGGTATCTGAGGAGTGGCCTCTCCCAGCCCTGATTTCAACTCATGAACCCTTTTTTATATTTTCTCTCCCCTGTCCAGCTGTGGAGAGCAGTGACTTTGGTTTGTGCCTGCCATCCAGCCAGGGTCAACCCACTGCTTTTCTTCAGGGATAGAATTCTGTGTAACATTAGACACCAAAACTGATTGAAGCTCAAGTAAAGGTAGAGTCTCACTAAGAAGGAAAAACCCACAAAGCTCTCATTCTTGTTGGTTTTGCTATTAATTTAAATACAATTTTTGAACAGCCACACTGCTTCTGTCCTGTAGCCTGGGACTGTCTTTTTTGCAAAGATTTCCTTGTCTGGGCATGCTGCCACTGCTGAAGTCACTCAGGCTCACTTGATTTAGGTTCCCTTACTGCAAAAGATGACAGTCCCAGGTGTTTTCTGAGAGGACAGGGAGGCTGAAATCATTTCCTACCTCCTTGCTGTCCAGTGCTTGTTAACCTTCAGAGAGTAGCAGAGTTTTGCAGCAGGGCAAAAGCTCACCTTCTTTCAGGCATGAAAGAAGGCTGAAGATATTACCCTTTTAACAAAGAAAATCACTGATTTTTTGGACTGATTAATTGCTAAGTAATTTTTCCAGGGTACACAATTGCCTTGCGTTCTTGTTTGAGCAGTTAGTCTTGGGTAGAAGCATTTAGATCATTCATGGTCTCCTCCCTACATTCACTGTGAATGAGAGTTTTTATCATAACTATTTGCCATTATTGTGGGAGGGGTTATTAATTATAATAATATCTCATTATGTACCTGGAGCCCAAATTCTTAGGAACAGTAAAAATTAATGAGAATAATTTGGTCTTTATTCCATTCTGAGTTAAA
The DNA here is from genome assembly GCA_013400775.1 of Chaetops frenatus. NCBI lineage: Eukaryota > Metazoa > Chordata > Aves > Passeriformes > Picathartidae > Chaetops > Chaetops frenatus. The sequence continues at coordinate 27,613 of VZTR01020482.1, forward strand.
AATTAGTGTCTAGGAAGGTGTTTGCTGTAGCTTACAAGATGTTTTCTGGTGGTATGCTTAGTTTTCTTTGTTCAGTGTAAGTACCTTACAAAGCCTTAAATAATTCATCATTGACTCTAAAAGTTTTGTGCAAAGGAAGTTGCACAAATCTGACAGAATTACATGAATCCTACAGGATTCTGATCAAACAGTGACAACAGTGACCATTTACCTTAGAGATATTATCAAGATATATAATTTTAGTATTTTGACTGTCAGCACAAAATAAAGTGACATATAAGTTTTAATACCAAGGCTCACTATTAACCATGTTAATGCCCTGAACAAACTGGTCTGATCTCAAGCTGACCCATCTTTGAGCAGGAGGCTCAACTAGACACTTCCTGAGATGCTTTCCCATCTGAATTTTTCTGTGATTCTGTGATAACTATTTCATGTTTATATAATTAGCAGCTAGAATGTGCAAATTGAGAAGGTGATAACTTTAAGAGTCCACGTGTATCTGTTTTTACTCTGGGAGTGTGAGAGAAGATGTCACTTTCCAGTGCAGGACCCTGAGCTTCACAGTGCATTCAGCTGCCCAACTTCGAGCAGAATCCAGGCACTGCCCTGGGCTCTGCATGTCCAGGTATTCTCTTGGGGCTCAGACAGATGCTGCCTTCTAAAATATGACTAATAGTGCAACTTTCCTGCTTCAAAATATTACTAGCAGGTTTTATTACTGCATTTCAGAGCGTGCCACCAATTTAGGTATTTGGGTTTATTGATCCATTTTTTACGCCTTCAGAAATATTTGGTAATGGAGAGAGAATTGAGGGTTTGGGTTCAGATGTTTTTTAACTTTTTTCCCCCTCTCCTTAAATTTTCAACTCAAACATATACAGACTTAGGTGATGCTTGTGGAGCTTCAGCTGACACAATTAAATGTCACAAACCTCTGGCAGTGATAGGGACTTCAAGAACTTTTTCCAATTCTTTTGTACTTGAGTCCTGCTCTACTGACCACCAGTTCTGTATTTTTGAAAAGTCACTGACCTCTGGACTTTATCACAAACCATACTAGCTTAAACTTGCAAGGTGATACATGGCAGTCTCCAAGATAAACCTTGGGAGGGATTAATATTTCTGAGTTTATTACCAGTTTGAAAGAGAACAGGGTTAAGGGTTTATTTTTCTTCTACTGTTCTTTTCTTGGTTTACTTCCATCAAGGTAGTTATTTTTGCATCTCCTTATCTCAAATCATAGGTGAAACAGCTAAGTAAAAAAAAAAAAAGGTAAAGTTATAGCAAATAATAATATTTCACCTTTAGATGATTTATTATAGAGTTCATCAGTGATGTATATAACATGTTAATAAAGACAAAGGGTGTAGTATTTGAGCAAGGAAAGCAGTGTGGCACAAGGTGATAATCCTCCAGTGAAGCAGTAGTTTCAGGAGCTCCAATTCATCAGAAACTTTTTGAAATCTTTCCCTTGGGCCAGGTCAATTAAAACCAAAAGCACTGCAAATGTTGCATACTGAGGGCTGTTGAAGACAGAAGTGACATGTATTTACAAGCCTTTGCTGGCTGGCTTATCTCTGAAGCACTATTGATTACCTCATGAGGAAGAGGCTGTATATTCTTTCCCTTCTGCCAGAGTGAGGTAAGTTATGTGGGCACAGGTAATAGAAGCAGTGAATTTGGGGGAGAAGAGATCTATGGTGAAGTAAAGTACAATGGACACTCTGACGTCAAGAAAGGTGCTGTGATAAAAAAAAAAGAGAAGAATGATCAAACCAAGAACCCCAGTGAGTTAACCTATGTTAGTATGGCAAGCAACAAAGCCATTCACATGACAAATTATTATACCAGCTGTCTCGTTTTGTCTTTCTAAATTGTTCTATGCCTATGTCCTTTGCAAAAAGCTGACTTTCTATGTCTTTGTAAGTACATCACCGTGGCAGAAGGGTGTGGGTCATATGTCTTCTTACAGGCTTCACCTAGGAAAGTTCTTAGTTTATTAATACAATTTTCTTTTTGGGGACATAGAAGCTTGGGAAAAGTTTTAGTGTTCTCCTCCTGCAGAGATGGTAATGCAGACTTCTAATAGTAAGAAAAACTAGATACTTCATGACAACCTATTCAACCTATTAAAATTCCCATTTAAAATTGTTGAGACATTTATGCCATAAAATGAAGTTTTATTACGATAGAATTCTAATCAAATTGCAATTATTTTCACTTTACATAAAAAGAAATTACAAATTCTTACTGTTTATCAACTTAACATTGCTAATTGAAGGAAATGGTTTGTATCTCCTTTAGAGGATATGCAAAGCACATTTGTATTGCCAAATCAGCCTCTTCAAGGTTGCTGCATAGTAGTGGCTGTTGAATGGCTACAGAATGATTCTTCTATATTTAAAAACTGCTGCTTCCATTTCTTTTCTTGTCCAAAACCTAATTTGACCTGTTGATCCAACTTATATTTATAGCAAAGCAAATTAATAAATCTGACAATTTTTTAATGCTAGTTATACAGAGTAAGCAAAGAGCTGCATAATGACTAAAGGCAGAACATACTGTCTTTATAGTAAATTTACATATTTTTGCTATACCTGTCCATAGGCACTCTATACAATAATAGGACTGCTGTAGTGAGAAATGAACATCAAGTTGTTTGTTGCATATAGCAAATGTCCATTTAAATTCCAAATAAATCCCACAAAGAGGTGAGATCTTTGCTTGCTTGCAATGCTGGGGAAACAGTGTCTGTTTCTTGATGTGTTTCTGATTTTTTTTAAGTTTTATTCTATAAAATTACTTGAGGCTTCTATTTTGACATTAGACATTTCTTAATTTTGCAAGTCACTACACACAAAAGAATTTTCATTCCCATGTGAGACAATTCAGCAGAGACTGGTTTTAATAGCATCAAGTATTATAACAAAACATTTTGATTTCAATACTGCCTCTATTTAATTCCAGCAGGAAAGCTCTTATTTCTGAATTCCCCATGGAACTAGCTCTTGTACTTGCTAATTGCTGTACCAGTTCCCTGAAGCTTATTGCCACTGAGGTCTAAGTTTCTCACAGAGAACTTGACTGTAAACACATGCTCAAATAAAGGATATTTTCCATTAAAAACTAGTAAATTATAGTCCACATTCTCATAAGGCCTGTTATCCTGTAAGTTTGTGCAGATGTACACAGAATGTAATTACACCTGGAACTGCAAGAGAAATGCCAGTCTAGCAATGCCTTCTGACTTGCCACCTGGATGTTTGTTTAGGAGCATAGCATGAAGAGCCACATTAGTCACATACAGGGTCTGTAGTCAGGTTTTGATTATTAAATGATGAAAACGTATGCTTGTATTTGAACTCATTCCAGGGCAATCTGTTTTTATATGAATAACATATAAAAAAGCCAAGCAATTTTCCCTCCTTGATTAATGATTAATTTCTGAGGGCTTTTACATAAGATCATGCATTTAGTACAAAATAAAAAACTATTTGCATAATGGGGACATTGTATTAAATTAGATCATATTCAGACTGTGATTGTGTCTTACAGCCTTATTTTCTACCGAATAGCATCAAAGTCAAAGAATGTTGAAATTTTTGGTTCATGTGGTAAGTATACCAGGAGATTATGTGAGGCAAGAAGAAACTGGAAAAGTTAAAAAATTATTGTATATGCAGATGAAGGATAGCACTGTATTCTGGTTTCAGACTGGAGGTAGTCTTTAAGTCAACATATCTGGAGTTAATACAAGATGTGATTGGTTTAATTCAGCATTTAAATAACTACTACAGTAAGTAAAAGAAGGCTTTGTTTAAGAAGATAATTTTTTACAAAGAAAACAAGAGGGTGCAGGTTCCTATTACAACAAAAAGAAATGTTAGATTCCATGCCAAAGGATCTGGTAAATCAACAGATAAAATGAAAGGACTTAGTGGACTGTCTTTCATCATCTAAAGACTCTCTTTTCAATACAGAAGCCCTGTATCCAAGTAGTTGCAACTGCTGAAGAGTTCTCTTGCCATGACAAGGAACTACACCTTACCATGGAGTCACACTGGCTATTTATGTAACCCTTAGGTACACATTTTGTTACATTTACTAGATAATATAAAGTGTTACTAAAAGCTCATTCCTAAAATGTTTTCTAAATTATCATGTGTATTTTATGCATAAAGATAAATATTTGGGGGGTTTTTTTCTGTATCTTCTCAAAGGTTGGAAAGACCAATTGATCTGCCCTTAATGATTGATCATAGGAGAAATCTGATGAGCTTTGTATCTGGAATAATGCCACATTAAATAACAGTATATCATGTTTGAATGATTATAAGAATTGTACTGGTACGTAAAAAAGTTATTTTCTGTTCATTGTTCAGACTTAGCAATACATTATTCCTTATTGAAAAATAATAGAATTTTACTACCTAATTCCTCTTATTGGTGGAACATCGCCATCACCTTTTTCATGTTTCACTGATTTTTAAATGACACACACAATATTAATGAGTTTAAGGGTTATTTTCAAGGAGAGTTTTTGTATGTACTGCCTATCTTTTGCTTAACAAGGAAGCATTTTCTACTTTGAAGGCTGGACTTACCCTACCTCTTTTCTTTTAGCTCTTTTGCTATTAAAGAGATCATAAAATTGTCGATGTGCAATTTCAAGGAACAGCTGTAGAAACCTTTTTCAAGTAGGTTTCATTCATTAGCTCTGGCCATTTTGATACAAAGTGCTGAATTGTGAAGTTCTTCTTTGATGTGTGTTGAGCATTGGTATCTTTCAGCATAGTCATATCAAATCCTTCCTCTTCTTCTGACATTGCACTGACCCAGGGTGATTTTTTTTCATCCAGCCTTTGTAATTTTGAATGGGTTTGTCTGGTCCTGTTTAAGCTTGCTTATATCTCAGTTGTAGCAGTGATTCAGACTGGCTTTGAAGAGCTGATGCTTATGTATCAAATAGATAAATGCTTTAATAAATGCCTAGAATGTGCTGTGCTTTCATCCTCCCTTATTTACAGGACTCCCCAGAGTTCCTGGTTTTGTTCTTAATTTGCTTTATTTTTATGAGTCTTCATTGGACAGCATCTAATTCATGATACAAACACTGTACCATGTGCTGATGGTTATATATGGATATGGATTGGTTCCTTTTCTTCCCTCAGGGAATAATTTGCAAGATATTTGCAACCCATAGGTATTTTGAGGCAAACTTTGAGGCATGGTATTAACACAATTTCTTTCACTTGACATCTTTTTTATCCAGCTCCTGGACACAATTCTAGGTGCAGCTAAATTATATCTCTCCCTTCATATATACAACAAATTGCTCTATTCTTCTACAGACCTTCACCCCATCTAGTAAAGGTATTTAAGCATGTGGCTCATCTTACTTACATGCATCTAACACATTGGGTTGTCCTTGACAGCTGAACCCTCAAAGAGGCTCCTGGCACCTTAAGAGGTGGCTGAGACCCAGAGGAAATATAGCTAGGTGATGCTTGAAGTGCTTGACTATTTGCAGGCTCCAAAGCCTTGGGGGATTTAAATGTTAGGGTTAAATAGGCAGGTAAGTTAACTTAATTGCATTTTAAAAAGTTATGTTAGTTTTTACAGGGCATTGATTTTGCACATCATCCAAATTGTCTGAGGACTCCCAACTTAACTGATCATTTGCACAGCCTTCCTAGGCTGAAGTCTTTTGAGATACACCTAGAAGTAGGAAGAGCTGTATTTGCAAAGAGCAGTGGCACTAAGGGGTGAGGGATTGCTGTGAGCAGCACTGCCAAGATCATTTCAACAGCATGAAAACTGCTGATAAACGCTGTGGAAAAAACCTGAAGTCCCCAGTTCACGGAAGCCTGCTCGACCAGATAGGCTTGAATGGCTGCCAGTGTGTGAATCAGATGTCACTTGGGTTTGTGCTAGAGCAGACAATCTGTTTCAGCAGCACCAGTGCCTGAAAAGAGGGAATGAATCAATGGGAAGAGACTCCATACACAATGTCCTTTTCATGTTACCCGGAAAACCAGTTTAATGCCAAATTACTCTGGGATCAGGCTTGTGCCATTTACCTTATTGGAAAGCAGTAGCTCCCCTTTATCAGTCAGTACAGTACTCATTTTCATTCCCATCTTTGCATTGAAGAAAGGGATAAGGTTTCTTTGAGAATATCATTGAATTAGGTTTCATTCTGTGAGGCCATGCAACTGTTGATAAATAATTCTATTTGCCAATGTTTAAATCACTTGTTTTCATGATAAGGAGAATTTAGATTTTCTTTTGAATTAGTTGAAACACAAGCATGCATGTGCACAGATACACACTCCATAATTTTGAATGCTGGTTTTGGTCATTGCAAATGGCTTGAATTATTTAAAACAGAAGAGAGGGACCCAGTAACTTTTCATGTGTAGCAGTGGAGCTTAACCGTGTTCTTACCATGGCTCTAGTAGGCCATCTTTTCTGTTCAGGTTTGGTTTTGGATGGTTTTCAGGTCTCTTAACTGTATTCATTAATTTTCTACTTACCTGACCTTTAAGTAAATACCATTTTCTCTCAAGAATTTGAAAAACATTTACATTGGATGCAGACAGAAAAGAAGAACTTTGAGATATCTGTCCTGCCAGTCAGTGAAAAGCCCTTCCCAGGTTTAAGTTTCTGAGGGTATAGATTATTGCTGAGTGATATATTTGCACTTGATATTAACCAAGTAATGTATGTATGGAAGCAGCCAGGATGGCAAACAGTGGTTCCTGAATAGGGAGACATGACACAATTATAATTTGTTGCCTCATTCCAGTGCTGTTATCCTTCCATATGGCCCATCTTTCTAAATAAACTTGTTATTTTGTGTACCCTATGTATTAATCAGGAAAGTAGAAAAGTTGCTATCAGGGCAGAAAAGAATGATGTGTAGAAGAAAGGAAAGCCTAATTTAGATTTAGAATTAATCCTTTTGGATCTTTTGCAATTTCTCTTTTTCTCTCAGAGAGTGTGATTATGTTTGTGGTGTCTTCATGTCTGGTGCTCTTTTAAAAATTGTGCCTCTTTCCATGAGGTGCTTCTCAAATTATTACCAGTGTTCCTGGTGCTATATTTTTCCATGCATATTTTGTGTCTACTGCTGATTTAAGCCATAAATATTTCAAAAGCTCCAAGTTAAAAAAAAAAAATCAATGAAAACATATATGCAGCATTCATAATATATAAAGACAGTGGTCTGAAATGGCCATTTGAAAGTTCTGGAAAATTAATCATCATAATATTTATTGCAGAACTGTCTCCTTTATCAACATAATTATTATTGTTATTGATATACTATAGGCATCCTATTATTATAGCCTTGTGCTTATTAGATGGGAGCCTGTTTCACAGGTGAAGGCAACATTTCTACAACTTTTTTTTGCCAAGCATTTGAAATAGTGAGATGTATTTGGACTTCACTGCACAGAGATGTTCTTGCACCATCCTAACAACTTTTTATCCACCAGCTCTGCTTTCTCCATTGTTCAGAGGCAGATCTGCAGCATTGAACCATGGCTGCCTTCTGCTGCCCTACACATAAAGGGTAGGATTTCAGCACCAGCTGAGCATGGTGACCCCACTGCTCTCTAGCCCATAGGCAGAAGTGTGAGAAGCAACAGGGAGCATATGCTTCTCATGGCCTCCAGCCCTGAAGTCTCTAAAGCATGTGGGCAATGTCCAGGAGATGGTATCAAAACAGAGCTGGAGCAGTAATTGTACACTCTCTATGGTTGCAGGCCTTTGGAGTCATGCATACTGTGAATAATTGAATCCCACCTGGGAAGACAGGGACTCTGCATCCTGTTTTAAACAATTATGGGTTTGGAGCCTCTGGGTGAAGACGTATTACAGGCATTTTAAAACCCCACATTCCTTTATTGCCTCAGCTTTCCCTTTGTCAATTTGTTTTTTAATCTTGTAAAAACTAAACTGCTGAGGACTATACAGGAGTCCAGAATTGAATGGCTGTTAGCTGTGTGCCTCCAAATAGGCTTCATAGTTCTGACAGGGTTTCATAACACTGGGCAGAAGTGCCCAGTGCCCAGGCTGAAAAGGCAACTTTGCCACAACCAGCACAGTAGGTTCTGTGAGCTCTGTCTTACCACCCCAGTGCTTCACACAAGCTATAGCTCTACTTAGCTGGATAACCACAGTAATAATGATAACAATAGTAATGTGAATTTTATTGTTCTGTTGGGGCGAAACCAGACTGGCTGCCAGCCCTGCAAGTTTCATCTGGATTTCCTCCAGCATGCTGCTCAATGCCAGTGGCAAAGACTGTGCAGTTCTGATTATGCCTCATCCTGTTGCCTGCAGGTTTTGTCAGAGAGATGTTTGTATGCAGCTAGTGGGGCTGTCATGAGAACTGTGGCCCTGAGGGTCAGAGAGAGTTTAAGTCTCAGGAGTGCCAGTAAAGTTTCTGAGTTTGACACTTACAGAAAATTAAAAATGTATTTAGATTTGCTGACTTGAAATATTTATAATCGTAATCAAAGAATTGCTGGAGATATAAAACCTTGTGAACTTTTTGTAGGTGAGTTTTGGAAGTTTATATAGGAAAAATTATCCAGCAATAGAATTCCGACCCACAGAATGGTAAATCCTGACATGTTTGTGACTTTTTGTGTATGTCAATGCATTCAACAGATTGCAGAGCTGACCAAACAAGGTTTTCTTTTCATAAAACAGTGAGACTGGGTAATCTGTTGTACTTTCTCAATCAGTTGTAATGAGAGACATTTGACTACATTATTGGAAAACTAATATAATTATTGGATGCTGTATAAGAAAATTCATAATGATTTGGAGCTGCTGGGAACATTTAATGAGATTTCTTGTTTTGCTTTCATTCATTCAAGTATGTCCTTTAGCAGTTAGATTGGTAAAGGTTGAGATATTTTTGCATGAAAGAGTTTCTTAAATGCAGAACTCTTGTATAATGGGGTCTCTTCATGTCCCAGACCTTATCTGAACCTGTTTATAATGGAGAACATTTCTTTGGGGTTTTTTTGTCATTTTCCCATGATTAAGTTTCTGTCATAGATTACAACAAAACTAGATTTTTCCTAATATCAGATTGCTGCTTAATCTGCAAATTCAATATAGAAGAAAAAAAAAAAAGAAAAAAGCTTTATTGGAATGTTTAAATACTCAAAATGTTCTTGAGTAGAAAGAAAGGTCAAAATGAAAAAAAAAAAAGACAGAAAAATAATTGTTGTGGGCACTCTTATTTTTAAATTCTAAATACAGCTTGTAACTTGTAGCTATTCAATGCTGTAAGTCAGACTTCATGACTACAGTTAAATGTAATGGTAACCCAACAAAAATTCATTTATCCCTCTGTATTACAAAAATGGCTCCTGAGGAATAAAAGTTGTCTGCAGTTTTAAGTAAGCTGTATCTCTGAGTGTAACTTTGAAGTAATTGTTTTTATGTTGTATAATATGACCCAAATATTGTGTTTTTATCAGCATGTCTAATAGGTTGCTCAATACCCTTGTTCTGCACAGGTCATTGAGCCCATTCATGTTCAATGATATACAGTATGAATGCTCATGGGCAGTTTGATACATCTTTAATATAAGGTGAAGTAAATGGCACAAGTTTATTTTTTGACCTTCTGGAAGTGCATTTCCAGATGAAGTGAATTGCACTTTTAGCTTTGTCAATGAAAAGAGAAATTCTGGGGTAGAAAATGTTTAATTACTGCAGATAAACTTCTGAGAGCTGGCCAGTCATTTTCTGTGATTGCCATTATAATGCAAATTATAGGAACATTTGTTTTAGATAAATTATTGTACAAAGTGAAAGGTCATCGCAAACATTTTCATCTCACTTCTGAGTTCTTGGATTAGTTTTTGCTCCTTGAACAACCTCGTCTCTGCCCTCAGTGCAAAATGCTCTAAATAAGTAGCTCTGCTCAGGGCTTTTAGCTTGAGACTACATGAAAGAACTCTGAATGCTTGATGATAAGTTATATATATTAAAAGTTGATGTCAGTAGACATTAAAAAACTAAAAGTCGGCAACTTACTTCATAGAAAGTAATGATTTGATGTAAGAAATTGTTATGATGATTATGATGATAACAAAAATCCTCTACTGTCAATAAAATGAATATTAAATTGAACAGACAAATATGAAAAGAGCCCCAAAAGCCTAGTCCTAGATGACCATTAACTTTATTAATGTAGAATTAAAATGGTTTGAGGTCATTCTGGCCCATTTACCAAGTTACACAAAACCAAATTCATGAGGCACAAGACTGGCAGTTTAGGTATGATCCTGGATAATCTTGCAAAGAGGAGGTAGAAGCTCATGGTGGTTATCTGGAGTATGGAGATGTTTGTACTCTCTAATATTTCACTGAACTGATGGGTGTGAGAAAGCATTAGAGAGCTGTGGTGGAGTGTGACTGTGAATGGAACAAACTGGGATAACCATTCACCTCTTGATGGTGGTGCTGGGAGAGGGGTCTGACCGTGGGCAAAGAAGAGACATAGGTGCTCCTCAAGTGTGCCTCTTCTCTGGCAGATCACCAGGCTGTGTCTTCTTGCCCTGAAAATTGCTGGCAGAGGAGCAGGCCAAGCGCTCAATGACACATTGGTAAGAACTTTTAGTGTTTTGTATCAGAGTATCCACAGCATAAGGGAGTTTCGACACTTCATGGAGGTACAACATCACATGTTCTGAAGGACTGCATGGAGGGCTCATGTGGTGAAGTCTGGTAAAATAATACGAAGGGAAGAAGTATAAACAAGTCTGTATTGAAGTGTCTTTTAACATGGTGTGTCTAAGATCTGTGGCAGAGAAGTGCCTTTCCCACTTGATGCCCAGTGTTCCTGCCTGACACAATGGATGGATGGCAGATGACAGTAGTGCTCACAACTTGCACACAGTGTAAGGACTTAAAGACCACAGTGGCCTGTCTCAAACACTGCTAAGATCCCAGAAGGACTTTGCCATGAGATAAGCATAGACTAGACTGACAGGATGGCACTAACTCCGCACCTGGTGGAGGTGAGGTCTGGTTAGCACATCCTGGGTAATGCATCCAGACCAAAATTCCCACAGTGACAAGCAGTGTAAAGAAGCAACTGCTCACACACGTCACCAGTCAAAGAAAGATCACCCCAAGTTATAGGACAAATGGCATCAGTGAGAACTAAAGACCACCAAAGCCCCCTCTGAAAATGCCTCCCTGGATACCTGGAACTTGATAAGCCCCCTCAGTGGGACCTTGAGCTAAGATAAAGGTAGTACTGTTTGTTGTCTGGGTGTCATCTCAGACCTAGGGGAAGGTTAACAAAAGTGAGGGAGAAGAATGTATCACCCCAAATGGACACAAAGTATGCAGAACTTATGGGCCACAAAGAAAGTTTGGTGGGAGGTTTAAAGCACTGATCACCAATACTCTATGAGTAGGGACCCCAGTACTTTATCCAGAACACTCCTGGAATGGCACACTCGGTATGGTTCTGGGTTTAGGTTCATTACTTTGGTGGAAAAACACATTTTTGAAAGTGTTTTACCATTGAGGAAAATGCCTAATGGGCAGCTCTGTGACATTGCTGGCAAATCATCAGTAATCAGTTTCCTTTTTATGGAAGGCGGAGGGTTATGAACAGGGAATAACATGCACTAGAAGAAAGAGAATCCAAAAAGCTGTACTAAAATCCTAAACAGCACTTAGAGACAGAATGAAATAATTTAGAACAGGGTTTGTCTAATTAGAATTTCACTGAGCTTTAAAGATCAAATGCAGTGCAAAGTTTCTCCTCACCTTATCTTTGTCATATTTGTGCTTGGAGATGTACTCTGCAGTTTCCAGCATATTACACAGCTGATTTCCAACCTAACTGGGAGGGAGTGGCCCTTCTTTAACTAGATATTTTGCTATTTACCCCAGGCAGACTTTATTAATTATGCCACAGTATATTGCAGGCATTATAAATCTTACCGTACACAAGCCAGTGTCCTCTAAATTGATCTTATGGGCATTTATGTTGATCTTGTTCCAACTCCTTGATCCAGTTTCAATTTCCAGAGTGTTTTTTAATCTAGTCTCAGTTCTACCCCTGGATTTATTGTTCCTTGTTTAAGATTGATCTAAAAGTCTACTTGTAGTTGTATTGTGTTTTTTTTTATAGAGAAATGTAACTGCTTGAAGGTAAATGGATGCCAAGTTAATAACACTTCAAGAGCAACTTTCAGAATGAAGAAAGCTCTTTGTGGTCACTATATGTAAGACCAGCATTTTTCCTGAGATGAGATAATGTTGTAATGCCAAAGCCTTTACTATAAGAAGGGGTAAAATAAAGGACCAATTGCTTTGATACACAGTTTTGGAGAGTGAATAAATTGCCAAAGCGTGCTGCAAGAGAATTACAAAACAGCTGTGGGATGAGATGGGCAGCTGCAGAGTGCTCTGCCACCAGGCAGCAGGTACCTTGTGCAAGAGAGGAGCATTCAGGGATGTAGCTCACCAACCCCATCAGAAAAGCTATAGATGAAACATAAAAGGGGTGCAGTTAGTTTTAGGAGAGAAGGCTTTCTACCCTTGGTTTTACAGTCAGTCTAAGGTCACATGGATCCTTGCTGACACTGTGAGCTGATACAGCTGTGGCTGTATCTTACCTTTCCTACCCTTGCCCAGGCTCTAGCAATCATGGATGCTGGCTGTGAGCACACAAGATGAAAAATCTTTCTAGGCTCATGGTTCACAGGCCTACTCTCATCTGAAGTTTGTGATGAGACCATGAGACTGATGTCAATTCCTTTTTCTTGGCTTTACCAGACTGGATACTCATTTGACCTTTACTTGGCTCTGGGGATTTTACATTTATATAATTTCATTATCATTAATTAGATGTCAGAAATGTTTTCTCTCCTTTATTCCCTTGCTTTTTCTTTCTTACTTTCTCTTTTGGAGCAGTTTTCGTTGCCTACATGCTGAGTCTCTCACTCATTGCAGCATTTAGCAAGAACAGTCTGGTAGATAAACTTGGCTTATGAATCCATTTTCATAATGTTCCAACATCCACATCATGGCTTTTTCCCTGACAAGTGGTAGATTTTAAAAAATAATAATAAAAAAATAAGCCCATTATAACCCAGCAGGAATGATTTTTGCAAAGTTGCATCTTAATGCAGTTCCTTTATAGTAGGAGGCTTTTTAGGGCAGCATAATCGAACTCTGGAGTTGGTCGGGGTTTTGTTTTCCTCCATGTTTGTATTTTTAGTGCCTGCTATGGTTTGATGAACTATGCCATGTGTGCTGTTTCAGAGACATAACAAAAAATCAACAGTCGCAGAAGGAGCACAGCATTGTCAAACTGGAGCAACAGGAATTTGGTTTTTTTGTTCTGTTTCAGTGCAATGACCCTGCAGGAAAAGTGTCAGACATTCAAAGAAATCTCTGTAAAAGACCAGTATTGTGTATATACATTTTAAAAAGCTTGCTACTGATACGTGTGGGAGATAAGAGCAATCATATTAGAAAGACCTGCAGTGCTCAGGCTGAAGAGATGTTGCAAGTTTAGATGATGCCAAGGAGAAAAAGACCTTGTTATCCCCGCAGGCAGTCATCTAACATCTGTGACCCTAATTTTTTTGTTAGGGAATTTAAATTTTTCTGTTTTCAAAGAGATTTGCGAAGGATTTTACTGATTTATAGGCTCATTCTCCCACTCAGCAAGTCACCAGTGACTTCCCCTCAAGGCCACAAAACGTGTGACCCCACCAGCCACAGCCATGCCTCCAGCTCTTGCTGCCCCAGCCCTTGTGCTGCCGAGCCGTGTGTTCCTACCCGTCAGGAGACGCAGTCCTCGCTTTCCAGCAGAAGAACTGGGAGCTGACAGAAGCAACAGAAAACCCTTCTCCCCTTTTAGTGCAGCTGGCAAGAGAAACCTTACAGGAATGTGTTTGCCAGGGAGATCATCGTGCTGTCAGAAGGCATTAAAAGAGTCTAGGCAACTTCAGAGCCCGCTGTGCAAGACAGGATGTGGACACAAAGTCAGTGCTTGTGCCTTGGTGAGCTCACACTGTGAGACACGTTTTAGATGGAGCTGCTTGCACAGGATCTTCTTGGTCTGTTAAAATCTCCTCCTCTTGCACTTGGCCTGTGCAAAACATTCACTGCTGAGCCTGAGCATGTATTTTTTAATTTTTCATTTTGCTGTTGAAATCAGATATTGCAATATGTCATGTGCCATCAGAAAGTGTCAGGGGTTTTTCTGAAGGTATTTTTTCTGTGTTTATGGATGGCCTCACACAAGTGGCCATAAGTAATGAGCTATAACCTCTGCTTTCACAGCGTGTTCCAGAACTACCTTGATGAAAATAGTAATCAACGCATTTTAAGAGAGAGATTGTTTGAAATATTTTCTGAAACAAGTATTTTCATGTTTGTTATAATTGTGGTGAAGTGAGCGTCTGAGATACGAGACACTCTAAAAAGTTCACTTAGTGAAATGAATGTTTCTCTAGCTTCTTATCAGGAGAAATCCTGTTCTTCAGAGCACGGAAAAATCCCCTAAGTGTTGACAGAATAAAAAACATAGTGTATTTCTGCAAAATGTTGGAAGATAAAAGGGTCTGTAGATTGCCTTTATCATAGTTACAGTAATTATTTGCTTAAGTTTTGTTAAATCAATAATTTAAAATGTTTAGAAGGGTTTTAATTTCCTCCTTACTCATTCTATAAAATATCCGAAATGAAATTTTAAATGGTCAAGACAGTTTTCTCTTAGCTTGTTCCAACAAACAGGCCTGCTTAGTCTGAGATTTGAAAGACTTTCTGCCCATCTGTTTTCTTTTTTGGTCTTTGGCATTTTACCCACTGAGATTAAGTGATAGAAGAGGTAACATCTGTACTCTTTCCAAACCTGGATTACACTGTATGGGAAATAAGCCTAGGAAATTTGGTGGAATTAAACTTTTATAAAAGGTCTGTAACAGAGGAAACTCTGTTAAGTGTGTGCACACAGTAAATACAGGGAAGCCATCGCTTGTCCTCTGGGTTTCATGCTGGCATACAGTGAAAGGCTCAACAGAAAAAAGAGAGAGAGAGTGCTCTTGTTTATTCAAGATTATGCATTTTCCTAACAAAGAGCTGTTTCAGATGACCTATAATGCTGGTTTTCTGCTTTGTGGGCTAAAAACAAAAAAAGGAAATTAGAGACAATAAGGGAAATTCCATTTTATAAGTAATAACTGGAAAGAGTGTCACCAGTTTTGCTTTTGTAGCAACAAAGATGGCACTCTTAAATAGCATAATCTTAAGGGAGAGCTTTTATACACACAGGGCTTCATTTATGGCACTCCAGCTTCTGCTAAAATTAGTGACTCAGAAATAAGGCATGTAGCCTTCCTTTGAAACAAATTCCTATTTCATAAATATTTCATGAAACTTTCTAGACAGATGGAAGTAGAAAACAACAACTTGCCTTAGCTACACAAAATGTACCTCAGGATGAGAATCACTGGGCTGTTTTTCTAGAAATATGACAAAGTTCTGGTCTATGTTGCTGGAGAAAAGGAGAGAAAACCCAAGCATTGAGCATACTGCTCCAGTGACCAAAAAGAATTTTCCAATACTTGATATTAGTAATTGTTGCTTGGAATCACCTGAAAACAGGAGTTCAATGGTTCCTACTATGTGCTTTGTTGTTTGATTCTGTGCCACAATAGTGTGAAACTTTGCTTGTCTTTTCAAGACAGCAGCAGAAAGTTCACTGTCCAGGACAGTTAATGGCAGAAGTGAATGATCTGAATAACCTCAATAAAGCTCTGAATTGAGAAAAA
>VZTR01020482.1:49991-64835 GCA_013400775.1 Chaetops frenatus
TTCCTCATCTTCTCAAAAGATAAGTAAAACCCACATCTGTGCTGAGTGCCACCTTGCAAGACTCATGGTTAAAGTGGTTATAAATTCTTATTTGCACATAATAGCCCCTCTATAGAGGCTGCTAACAATGGCTGTGGTGTGTCAGTAAACACCTGGATTAAATTTGACTGCTTCAGTCGTGCTAAGCCCGTAGCAGTGCTCTCAGGAGTAGATGCTGAGCACACCGGAGCACCTTTGCAAATTGCATCATGCTGTCAGTCCCAGAAGAATGACAAATTTCTGTAGAAAAAATAGGAGCTATCAGTGTGGTAATCTAAAGCTTTTGTGTTGGTTTTGCTTTTCTTTTTAAGCATGTCCCACCATGATTAGTACATTTGAATGCCACCGTTTTCCAGACAATTCCCTGATTGAATTGGGGACCATGTTCATTCTCCCCATGACCCGTCAGAGATAAAGAATTTGTTTACTGTAAATTGCTCACCACTTACTCCTATGCACCATCTGCCACTCTTACCCACAAAGAGCTGCATTCCCAATAATAGCTCTTGTGACTTAAGGAAAGTAAAACAAGATATTTCATGTACGAGCTTAGGAAGGAATTGCAATTTTAATTTCCTGTCCTTACACATAAATCCTTAATGTCAATAAATAAACGTATTTTAGATTTCACACTTTTATGTAATAGTTGAAGTTTTGCATCATCACAGTAGGTAATGAAGAGGGTACTAATTTTTCCATAAACTTGTCCCAGCTGAGCCTATCTATATGTTTTTACTTCATTAGATAATTAATAATTTTTAACTAGTAAAAGCCTTTTCTCACCACATATCTGTGAGGTCCTGTTTTACGAACAGGGAGAAAAGGACCTTGCTAACATCTTGTCCCTCAAACATTGGTGTGCAGCCCCCAGGCTTATCTCTGGTGAGCCTTGCTTTATCCCTTTGTCCCTTCAAATCCAGTTTAAAGCTCTTTCAATGAGCCTTGCTAACTCCTGAGCAAAAAAACCTTCTCTCCCTTTGAGACAAGTTTTCATACAATTTTATTTGAATTCCAGACTTTCACCATCTTTCCTAGAACTCTTTTAGAAGTGTCTGTCTAGAGGTGTCTTTCTATCTTTCTTTTAATCTTTAGGGTACTCTTTTCACCAAGTATCTTTTCTTCATTTATTTCATGAGTCTTTGCACTCAGCATTGTCCAGGACTATATATTGTGTATGAATCCTTTACTGGAAGTAATTTAATTCACCGGGTATGTGTCATGAAGGGAATATTCTTTTTCTTTCCTATGTAATGGAACATTATTCAGCAACTCTTTCTGTATCAGTATTTTCATAGAATCACTGCTTTCATCCTTTACATGTATTTTTCCTCTGAAGGATCACAAATACAGGTCTTCACACATATTAGATGTGTGATTTCTTCTTTGCAGAATTCAGTTTTCTTAGTTCAATTTATCAGCAGGAGTTAAATAAAATACCATTTTTAATACAGGTTCTTATTGCATGTACATGGTTTTTAGTTGATTGCTTTGCTTTCAAAACAACATGTTACAACAGGTGTAATGACCAAAAAATTTGTCAGTCTTCATATAAAATGCAACTCGATGTCTATCACACCACCTGTTTCCAAGAAGCTAGGAGCCATAAATGAAGGTAAACAAAATATACTTCCCAGTTTTACTGGGGTTTTTTAAGGTCTTTTCCTATATATTTTTCAAGGCATCTGTGGCAATGGTCTCTGGGCTCATTGCATGCTTTTGTCTTCCATTCCTATTTTTGTCTCGTAATGACTGAGAACTGGTTAAGGCCCTGATTGAGAAATCTATATCTTTAATATCTTTCTTACAAAATATCCACTGTTCTGTCTTTAAAAAGTGATTGTGTTGTTTATAAGAGTCCTTCAGAAGTTGTCAGACATTGCTTTATAGGCAATTTTGTCTTGTAAAGACTGCAAAGTTGTGTTCTTCAAGAGCATTGTTCTCTGTAAATGCGAGTAATGTTGGGAACACTGGTGAAAATTGTGAGGCACAGTTTTTTATTGCCCTTTTTAACCTCTTATACTTGAGCCATGACAGCTGTTCATTAATTTAAAGTTGCCTATTTCAATTTTTTTTAAAAATAGGCATAATATGAAAATCTGAGGTTGTTTACATAACGAAAGATAATGTGGTCAAATTGTTTCTAAAGTCAGTAGTGCTTCTAAAGAGGAATTTAAATATTGATGAAGAAAACTGGCACTTTTGGCTTTCTATTAGCTTTTATTCTGCATTATTAAGAAACTCATCTTCCAAATCAGAATGGTCATCTTTTCATGCTGTTACTGTTGAAAAGTCATAATAGATTTTTATTTAATTTTTTTTAATGCTATGAATATTATTCTATATTATTTCCTGTTTCTATTCCTAGGTTTGTTATTTGTAGATAGTATGGCTGACAAGTTAATGGCTACCCTTTTATTTTTGTCTGTTAGTAAGGTAGTTGTATGGATAAGTGACAAACTAGAGAACATATTTTTAAGGTGTTTTTCTTTGGAAGACAATGTAGTTTGAATACACATGGAAGACTAAAAGCAGCCTATTTAAAAACAGTCAGCAAAATTTTACATGACACTAAATGCTCATATATGTTAAACTGTGTAATTTGACACCAAAAAAAACCCCAACCGATGCAATTCAATAACAGAAGGATTCATATATACATAATCCTAATAAAATAACTCTTCCATTTTTCTTTTCCTACCATTAACTTATTGTTGTGGCTGTGAAATAATCTAACATGTTTACTCAAATCTCTCCTTCTCACCTTTATTGTCAAAAATCTCTGACACAAGTTTGCCTGAGCTACAGGTCTGCCTAAAACCAGTGTGAAGAAACAAAAATAATTTTCAGATTTGAATGTTTTCCTTCTGTTTACTATCTCTCCCCTTTTCTGTTAACAAGGACTGCCACCTTCTCTTCTCTATACCACTCGTTATCATCTTGTCTGCTCCTGTTGCTGTGATGCTGCAGGATTTCCTGAGAGCAATGGGATTTGTCTCAGCTCTCTGATCATGGCAGAGGGAGGGGTTGGTTTCGGCTTGCTGGAGTGCACTTGTTCTTAATCATCATGCCAGGTCCCTAAAGTCTTTCTTTGCAACTAAGAAGCAAAGGCTGCAGAGTCCACAATCCTTCCTTCTGGCTTCATCTGTATGAAACACTGAGAGTTTGTAGGTTTCAGACTTATCTCGACTCCCTCCAACACCAGGCAGGCTTAATTGTAGATCAAAAATTAGTTTGTTAGATCTGTAGGTCTAAGTTTGGAAAGTACAAGTTAGGAAAGAGAAGGTTACAAAAAGGGAAACAGAAAACACAATTCCAGCTGTCCAGTTTAACTTCTCATAAAGGTCTCCAGGGCTTGTCCCTCTGTACACTTTCCCTGCTTCCTACCAGCCTGGATTCCTTTTTCTTCTCCCAAGAAACAGGCAGCAATGATGAATTGCATTTCACATCTACACAGTCTTTCCAAGAAATGAATGTGCTCGGTGGCTCAGCCAGACCCACTGGGTATTTATGGGTGACTTCCCAGCTCTGTCATGCAGCAGTCACGCTGGCAGCTGACTGGTTTTCCACTGCTTGCATATTCACCCTTTTTGTAGTGCTGCTTGCTTTTTTATTTTCTTTTTGGTAGCTTCCTATAGAAATGGCATGTGATGCTTCACTAATAGAGATGGCAGTTTTAGCAACAAATATTTTTTCCATGGCAACATAAAAGGAGCTAATGCCCTTGGTATTCCTGGTGTCCAGTATGATAATACCCATTCTTCTAATTTTCTATTATAAGCAATCAAAGTTTTAGTTGCATTTTGGTGAGCTTTTCCACATCTCAAGTAATTTTAGTTTCTCCTTGCAACCTTGATTGTAACATTGGTATTGCTTTTTACTTTCTCCCTGCTACCCTATGTATATTGGGTAGATTTATACAGTGTTGTCAATATGCAGTGGTGCTTTCTCAAGAAGATATCTGGAAGATCACTGCTATTCATTGACTTCCATTTCAACAACAATTTTAGAGTCAGTTCTGCATAGTCACTGCCATTCTGATTACAGCAGTGTTCTAATTTGCTTCCAAATGTTCTTGTCAAATAAGAAGCTGCTTTTCATTAAAATATTTCTAGTGATCAACTATGAAAATTAAAACAGTTAGCCTTAAAATATGTGGGGATATTTTATCAGGTTCACAAAGAGAAAACTAATTTTTCTCTGAAAGAAATTATAGTAAACAAGTGCTTCCAGAGGAAGGCTCATTTTTTAATGCTATTCACATGATTTATTATTCACAAAGAATGTTTGAACATGCCATGAAACTGGCCAATGTATGAGCCAAAATGCTGACTTTAGAGAGGTCCTTTGCCTGTAGTTTTCACTGCCCTGTCTAAATCAGAAGGGAATATTGCAAGCATGTTGAACTTCCTGTTTGAAGATAAATCTGACAAGATGTACTTACCAAAACATATATTGGAAAAGAAAATGAAACATTTCTTTAATATTTTATATTCTTTTTCTTGTGAGGTATAAAGAAATTCAGGATGCTTATTCTGTCCTGTATTTTCAGTACTTCTATCTCCCTAATTTAATTTTTAGCCTTGAAAAATAAGTTAGAAAAATACTTAGGTCCGTCCAATCCAATTTCATTTTAATTCAGCTCAATAAAATGTTAGCCAAAGGATGGTAATTAGACTTGCTAAAAAGGAATGCAACATGAAGAGGGGAAAATGGCCTTATTAAAAAAAATCTCAGACAGTAGGAAAGATGGAGTCTTTTCTTAGTCTTTATGGACAATCTTCTGTCTCCAAAGGCAAGACATTCAATCTTTCTTACACTAATCTTCTACCATAAGAGAAGATAATTTGCTGCTGTATTTGGGGGCTTGTGGAATAAGTGCCTACAAATTCTTGGATCACGTTTTAATTGAACAGTGATTTTTTTGCTGTTGATAGATGAAAATTATACCATGTAAGAGAGACTGCTGCCCTATTTACCAAGTTTTCATTTGTTTTATATTTGAGAATTTTTTTCTTTTACGATGTGCTTATTAAAAAAAAAAAGAAAGTTCTGATATCCAGACTTAATCTGTTTCAAAATTGCAGAAACCACTCCTTTATATACCATTGGCACTTCTGGATGCACATATTGTACCAGTGGTAGGCAAATCAGCATCAGGGAGGTGCAGTCTCACAGCCACCATGACTTGAGAGTCAGCTGGGAATGCAAGCTTTTGTAGTCAAACCTTGTTTCAAGCCTGTCCTTTTAGAAACTCATAATAGAATTTTCTTCCTTTTTCTATACCTGCTTCTCACAGCAGGAGGTTTGAAATTGCCAGAGTTAAGCAGTTTAATAATTACTTTTGAAAAGTGAAAATGCACATGGCCAAGCAATTTCATTTCCATTTTAAAAATAAGTTTTTCCTCTTGTTTCTGAAAAAGGAGGTGGAAATTATGATTGCTTATGAAATTAGTTTGTATAACTGGTTAGGTATTTGATTATTTGAGCATCTGTCTTTAACAGCTGAGGTAGTTCTGTTGCCTTAAGCAGAAATCAGTGAGGTGAGAGCAGATAATGGGAAAAAGACAGAACCTGCTCTCAGGCTACTTGCCATACTAACAAGTTGTCTAGTTGCAGAGGACAGGAGTTGTACTCAAATGGCAGATGTAATGGGAAAATCAGAGAGATCCACTTTAAAGATGCACATTTCTGCAAGTAGAAATAATTCCATCTGTAAATCATTTGGCATGAAATTATTTTCCTTCCTTATAATATAACACTATGATGGTAAAGAACATCCCTCATAAATGAACTAGTTGAAACTTCAAAGACAGTCCTGTGTTTCCCTGTCTTACAGTAGTCCCCATGGTCCTTTGCAGTCCCTATCCCCTAACAGACATGTAAGATTGAATAAAAGATACAGAACTTTGACCAGCAGAGGAAAAAAAGTGATTATCTGATAGTTTAAAATATTTTAAATTCCACCACTTCACAGAATTTTTCTTTTTACATAACACCATGGTTTTCATGTTATGCCATCCTTTCCAATTCTTGCAGTGCAGGTCACACAACTGTTCTTGTTCTCATGTCCCACACCTGAAAAACTAAATAGTGCAGGGAAACTGTGAAGATCAGTTAGGCAGCATCTCCTTACAAAGCAAGCTCAGAGCTCTGTTACTAATCCAGTTTCTGACAGAGTTACCATTGTTTGCTGTTGGCTAGGATTAGCAGTTAGATATTTGGATCAGGAATGTGGCATGGGAGGTAAGGAAACACATAAAATAATTGTGTATTAGATCAAATGGGAGAATACTTTCCTCTGTCAAAGGGATGAAGTAGAAACCTAGCATAATTCTGTTGCTATTCCCCATAAAGAAGAACAAATGTTAAAGTCATGATGGTCGTAAGATCATGAGCAGCCTTGGGGAGGGTGGAGTGGGAATGAATCCCAAAGGATGTTGGCCTCTTACAGGATTATTACCTTGTTCAGTCGAAAAAGGCAAGTTGAAAGAGTTCGTTGCACAGCTATTCAAAAGATTTTTCTTTCAGAAGAAGTGAAGGACAACACCCCCATGACTGAAAGGACACCGTCTGCCAGCCCAGCTTCTGCCTTCTGGCAGAATCCCCAGGACCTTAACCTTGAGAGGCCAAAATATCTGACAGAAAGATAAGGGCCCCACCTAGAAGGACATCAAGTGTATTTGAATAATAGCTAAAGTTTCCTTTTATACATAATAGCTATGCTGTACCAAGGAAAAGGACTGAGTTTCTCAAAATAATGTCAATGATGCATAAACAATATGTAAAATATGCCTTGTCATTTGTGTCCAAACCTGGGAATGTAACATGCTTATTTACATTCTATGGCATATTTTTACATCTCCCCTGAAAAAAAGCGGTCAAAATGTGCAAAGTATAGGAGCAAAATTATTGTCCTCAAATCCTTATTTTTCAAAAGTGCCACAAGAATAAATGACACAGCTGAGACTCCCTTGGAAGAAGTTTAATGGAGTATTTTTGTGTTATAAAAAGTAGGGATATTTCTGGTTTTTGAATACTATGCTATGTTGAAACTATATAACATGCAGTCATAAAAACCTTCTGTTACTTATGAATCACAGAATCATCACAGAATACCCTGAGTTGAAAGAGAACCACAATCATCAAAGTCCATCTCCTGGCCCTGCACGGGACACTGTGGGAATCACACTCTGTGCCTGAGAGCATTGTCCAAACACTTCTTGAACTCTGTCAGGCTCGGTGCTGTGAGCACCTCCCTGGGGAGCCTGATCCAGTGCCCGAGCACCCTCTGGGTTAGGAACCTTTACCTGATATTCAACCTAAACCTCCCCTGAGGCCATTCCTTTAGGTCCTGTCACTGATCACCAGAGAAGAGGTCAGTGCCTGCCCCTCCTCTTCCCCTCATGAGGAAGTTGTAACTGCAGTGAGGTCTCCCCTCAGTCTCCTCCAGGCTGAACAGACCATGACCTCAGCCAGTCCTCATATAAGCTTCCCTTTTAGATAATTAATAAAATTAACTCTGGTGCTTTTTTTTTTTTTTTNTTTTTTTTTTTTTTTTTTTCTGTTAATACATTGTGCTGACAATCTGTGTGTAGTGGAGAATTTTTTTAAAGAAAAAATATCTTGATCACTGGTATGGTTAAATTATGGCTACTAATGTGTCTTCAGCCTATTATGTGCAACAAATGTAAGAAGTCATTAACCAGAAAGGTATGTGTTAGGAAGAAACAAACCTTTTTACTGTCCTGGGAAGCAGATTGGAATTGATTGGAAAATAGATATTAGGCAGGTGGGAAGTGTATCATTACCTAAAATGCAATTTCATAAGTGTCAAGCACACAGTGCTGTCCTGCTATGCTCTGTCTAGTTCATAGATTGTCCTGAAATGAGTCTCGACCTAGCAGCCTAATATATCTCCCAAGTCACAAAGTTCTCTTGCACTCATGTCTTTTGCAAAAGCCTGCAGTCTGTTATAAACAATAATAAATAGCATATAATAAATATAAACAATAAACAATAGCATAGTGAGATAAACTACTAATGACTGCAAACCCATGATAACCCTTAATATAAAGTTCCTTAAAATCTGTGATGGAGCTCTTTTCAGCAAAAAGGAAGGATTATGGGGAGCAGAGACCATCACCAACCTCAAGATCCATAAGAGCAGTAGACTACATTTACAGATAAATCATTCTAGCACAAAGGGACATCTAAATGATGCTAATAAAAAATGGTGCTTCTTTATCAGATATTAATAAAACTACATTTATAAAGATTAATGGAAAAGAAAGAAGAAATCTCTGGGACCCTCTTGGTTTTGCACATGAAAAACAGCTGAATTTTGCATCTTTAAATTGATTTAAGGAACAGGAAGACAGATTGCATGAATCATTGCTATCTCCTTGTCATTGTTGTTTTAAATAGCCTGCAATTATAAGGACAAAAAAGAAAATCTCAGTTTCTGATGGAGTCGTATTCAAAGGCCTTATTCATAAATGGCTTTTTATTTTCCTGCTCTTTATCTTTTGTAGGCTGACATGGCCTGATCATCCACAACACTGAGGAGTCCTCTGGGTCACATTAGTGATCCTGGACTGATGGAGAGTGGGCATTTATTGAAGTCTGAATTCCAAAATATTTAGGATATAACAAGAAAACAATATCACACATAAGACAATTTATTTGTTCATTTATAAGTCTGCTCTGGCAGAGTCAAATGCCATCTTTAGACTGGAAGATGCAAATTGCAGTTGTTTGCATGGGTGGTTTCTTTAAAAAGATTATATGTGACAGGCTTTCTGCTCAAGTATCAACCTTGCCACAAATTTCTTCGATGGGGTTGTCCCTGAGGCTCTGAGACTTAGCCCCAGAAAGACAAAAAGCTAGTCAAACAGCTAGAGCCATCCAGATGGCTTCTTCTTTATTGATGACCCACCTCTTGTTGCACTATTTCTCTGCTGCTTTTGGGGAGAAGAAGATCAGAATTGTTTGGTTTTTTCCTGTATGATTGTCCCTTAGTAGTTCTTTTCATTATTCTGTAAGTTAAAATCAAATAGAGAATCTGAATGGTGTATATAACAGAAGATTTGTCTCCCCAGATGCAGGGCCAGGAGGGAGGGGAGAGTGAGCATCCTGCCCAAATAATGATAAATGCTCTGATTTCCGAATGCACTGAAGTGAAGGAAGAGCCTGTGTGATATCTAGAGATGTTTTGCCACTGAATTCATGTTAATTGACATCCGTGATAGCTGTTTTTTAAACCACTTTCAAAATTATACAAATATCCTTCTTCCCCAAGCGCTGCTTGAATTTAAGTATGTGCCCGGTGCTTTTTTCTGTTCCTTTGACCTAATGATATTTTCTAAATCTCTGCTGAATGCCTGCCTTTCACAGAATATGATACTGGTGGAAACCACATTCAGCACAACAGTTCACTGGCAGGAGATGCTAATGGGGATGGTCAAATATTTTGGCTTCTTTAGTATATATAGAAAGAATTTCAGCCTAATGCTAGCCATGGCCCCTGTAACAGGACCAGCTAAATTGTCTGTTACACACAAACTCCTTCTTTAAGTGAGGAGTTTTAATTGAGTTTTCTAACCTAAACAGAGACATGTCCTCCAAAATATTTATTTTCTTCCTCAATGCTACTACAAGTATTTCTGCTTTAACATGGAAAATTCTGTTCCCTCTTTTTCCAGAGTGACAGCTGAATTTCTGCAGTTTTGCTTTAGTGTTGGAGACATTATGATTGTTTCTGTAGAGACCAGTAATGTTCTCACCTGAATTCAGGATTTATGGAAGTGTGGAAAGCGTGCAGCTTTATAAAAGTGTGGGATTTTTCCTGCAATTTTCAGGGAAAAAACTTGGATGTCCAAGAGGTGAAAAATCCTTCTTCCTTAGGGAAGACAAGCCTATAGAAATACTCCCAGTTTTGTCTGCTACTAGTGTAAAACTCAGCATAGTAAAATTGAAAATACATTTTTCCATGAATTGAAGATAAAAAAAATATTTTTTCTACTCATGCTTAGTTTTTCCAATGCTCTTGAAACAATAATGAATTTGACTACTTCAAAATCTTTTCAGATTCATATTCCTAAAAATGCATTTAAGAGTTCCTTGATATATCTGTGGTCCATTAACAAAAACATATCCCTTTGCTATAACTGAATATGTCCTTAAAAAGCTTCATGGTGAATCATGTTTTATAATTTTAAATAGATAATTTCTTAATAGTTCTCATGTTTCATGTGGACACCTTCTGCTCTGTCAGCTTGGAGTGAAATGCCATTTCCCTGATGTTCAGGGACTGCTCTCGTACCAACAGCCTGGGAGCGTTTGCATTCATTATCTTTCTGCAGTGGAATGATAATAATAATGGAAGAGGGGAAAGGATGGGAAAAGAGCAGTTCTATGTAATTTCTTTCTCAAAGTTGAGTATATGCTGCTCTCTTGTGGAACTTCTGTAGTAGTTACAAGCATTAGATAAGGGTGTCTTTGCTTTGACTTTTATTTTGGTCCATTGAATATTGCTAGGACAGATTCGGTGCATATGATGTACCAGGTTGTTTTTTTTTAATACAAATACCAATTTTGTCTATTAATGTACTGTTCTTTTTCCATTTTGGTGGTCAGCATCATTGTTGCTATAGATTTGTGTGCCGCATTTGGAATTAGATTTCTGCTGTTTTGTAAATAAACATACATTTGTTAATACTGGAAAACTGCCTCTTCTACTCTTCAAGTGATTCTGAAATGCACCTGTACCTTTCTCTTGTTCACTCTTTCAATTAGCCTCAATTAGTAAGAAAAATAAGTGCTTTTAAAAAGGGAATGAAAACACTGGTATCTGTCTGCATGCTGTTTGTGTATGTGGGGGGTGTTGTCCAAATCACGGATTGTTGAATCTTTTCTCATGTATTATGTAAATGAGTGATGAGTGGAATATTTAGAATAATGTTTCAAGGTATTTCACTGTCCACACAAAGAATGGGGGCAGTACAGTCACAGAGCCGTCCTCACTGAGGCCCTGGGAAAAAAAGAGCTCCACAAGCAGGAGAGCTTTGGTTGCCTGGATTCCTGAGGATGTCTTCAGGGTGAGCATCTTTGCTTTCCAAGGAATATGTGTGAATATATACCTTATTTGAGTTTATACAGCTATTGCTCTGTCATCAGGAGCACTTCTCTACCCTGGCACCTGTTTTCATTACAAGAAAGAAGTATTTGAGGCTGTAGCCCTTCTACTAGATGTGGTCCAAAATTTTATTTATTATTGAGGGATATAGAAGCAGAGCAATTTTATTACCTTTTTTACCTGGAAAACATATGTTAATAATAATAACAATAAGCTGTATTTTTGCCCGAACATGCCCTACATTTTTAGATATTCTGCAGCATATTTTGTCCAGTAGAATCCTTAAGCAATACACAGGCTAAGAGTTCCCCCTTGAGAATTTCCACTGCAAACCTGACACTCGATTTGTTTCTGGGAAGTCTGGTTGAGTTCACTGATATAACACACACACAGCAAAATGCTCGATTACAAAAAACCACTTCATTCCCTCCCATAAATACTTGCTGCCACCTCTGAGAAAAAAAAAAAATCTCCTTAGTGCAATTACTGATCCCTGTAAGCGACAATTTTTGAAGATAAGTTATGTTAGAGCATCACCATCATTAAAATCACACAGGGAATTTCAAGAAGATTGACTTTACTCTTTCCGAGTAAGTCTTGTTCAGGAAGTTGAGGTAGGATTCAGACCTTTGGTGTGCTCTAACCCTTGGAGAAGCACAACTTGTTGTCAAAGGGGAGTGAGTAAGGTCCTTGAGGTATCTTTAGAGCAAACTGGGCTTCCATGAGGCAGTGGCTAATGCACTTTAAATGCAGCCTCTGGCTCCCTGCATACCAGCTTCTCTGTGTACCCAAGCCTTGTATTCTCTTGCTTGTAGACAGGGTATTATCTGGTGAAAAGAGGGAGTACAAAGAATCAAGTCATAATCAGTATGCTTTTGTGAGTCCTGTGAAATAGAGTGAGAGCTACAAGGGAAAAGCAAGTAGATTTTGAGTGTACAATATTTCAGGAGAGATTGGGAGAGAGTGTTTTTACGATATTCTATTATGTCTCCTCTTTAGAGAGAGGCTAAGCCAGTGCCAAAGGAATAGTTTTCCAATGTGCTATTTGTTCAGAGGATGGATAGAGGCTGACAAGCTGACCATCAGAACAGCTTCTTTGTCCTTGGAGCTCCAGGTGGTTTAACAGTGCAGAGAAGCTACGAGTTTTTTTTAACCAAAATGACTGTTCATTCCTTTTTAGATGACTTTTCAGCCCTGTCCAGCTTATTTTCAAGGACTATTAAAAGAAGAAAAAAAATTAAGCAGTGTGTATTAGGAGGGTGGTGGGGAGGTGACAGTAAGGCGCTGGGTGTACACATGATGTGGAGAGGGTCTCTCTTGCTTTTTCTAGAAAGAGGATCATCCAGAGAAGACATAGAAGTATCAGTATTCATGCTACAGCAATAAGTATCACAGCTTAATCACGGCTGTAATCAGCTTTCCTAGCAGCAAGATTGACATGACTCTACTACATCCCCTGCATTTTCTGAAAGTATATTTAAGGAGTAAAGAGCAATATTAAAATTATTCTCAAGAGCCTTACAGGATTTTTTAAATTAAAGTATTTGTTTATTGGTTTTAATGAAATATTCTAAAGCTGAGCCCGTTATGACCCATAAAAATAATATAATAATCACCTAATATAGACAGCAAATTACATTGGCAACCATGATTATAATCTGGTTTACTCCATGCAAATTGCAATAGAATAGAAGAATATGTTGATTTATTACTAATAAAGAATCAGGGGTCATTCCTGTTTACTATTTTAGGTCCTGATTCTGAGCAGCTTTTAGAGATAGAGACAGGGCTGAGAGGAGCAGACTAATAACCTCCTTCAATCTGTTCCTAATGCAGCCCTGTGTGCAGCTGGCTCCTGTGCCAGGGTCTGCAGCTGAGTCATGGTCAGTGTGTTGTCCACCAGGACCCATTTCCAGGCCTGTGAGCCATCTCAGCACTTCTGTAATCTCTTTGCAATATTTTTAAAAGAAGTATTTCTTTTTGGTTTGGTATCTTTTTCTAATTAACTTTGAATTCTTTCCACCTTTGAAATAATGAAGCAAAGTATATAACTAGTTTAGCAAGTGGTGACCTTTAATTTTGTCCAGAAAGGGATAGGAAAAAAGAAAAGCTACTGCATATATTCTGTCTTACCTACTTGGGGGTGGAAAAAATGCTTACTTCTATATACAGTAGTTACACCATTAGCTTTTTAGGCAAGAAATAGAGAATTGCCTCATGTTGGACAAATTGGGAGAGAGACTTCTAATCCATCAGAACTGTGTTGACTCAGCTGAGGTCTGAGGACCATTGAGGTAAAGTGGAGAATGGCATTGGCACCCTGAATTTCTGATAAAACTCCTTTGAAAGTTCATCCAAAGGAGGCAACATATCAAAATCATTGCATAATGGAGTGATTCTATTTCACTTGTATCATTCCTAACACCCAAAAGACAAATGTGATATTTAATGGAAACTAAGTTGCTTGTTTTGAAAAGGCTTCACTGTTATATGTGTAGCAAATGGTTGTGTCTAACCTTCTTTCCTGAACAGTTTGTCCACTTTGCTGAGCTTCTGCAGGGAAGGAGAGACAAAATCACTCTGCAGATTTTAATTTCTGCAAGAATGCTATTCCTTTCATAGGATTGGTCTTTTTTACCCAGGATTCACTTTTGCCTTTAAGACTCCATTTCCCCAAAATGTTTGAAAAATTTATTAAACTTCTGGTCCTTATTCCTTTCTTCCATTTACTTACAGAAACTGCTCATTGGTGCATGTGATTGCTCCTGCTCTTCATCTGCAGCATGAACTGTGCTTTGAATCATTTCATCAGAAAATGGCATTGTATTGTTTCCTTCTATCTTATCACTTTTATCTTCTATTTAAAGCTTATTCATAGCACTGAAGCCTTTCCTCAGAATTGTTGTGGGTTCATTAGACTTTTACCCCATGTGTCACGATTCAGCTGCAGATGCTGGCAGTGAAAGAGACAACTGCACACAGGGCTGCATGAATAAGAGCTCGAAGGAGGTCATTAGTGCCCTCTGCTCAGCCCTGAATTTATATCTGATATCAGATGGGAGATCTGTATCCTGCAGATTCCCATGTCCATGATTCTAGGGGTGCTAAATCAGCAAAAATGCAGCACAAAGGGCTGGGACTGTGGCAGTGGTGACAGCTAAAGCCAGGGAAAACCTTGGCAGAGCAGGGATGTGTCAGATGTACTGTAGTGGATAGTGCAATGCTGTATACAAAGAGACACAAATGAAAGCAGGAATAGTAAAAAGAAATTTTGGTCCCTGATGAGACCTTCCCGGTGCAGCAGCCCGTGTCTCTGAATCTCCGCATTGCCCTGATTTTCTTCCCGCATCTGCTACGCAGCCAGCATCTTGGGGGGATTTTCAGGACGTGCATCCCCAAGGGCGGCAGCACCGGGGTTTTCGGCAGCAGGGTCGGTCCGCGCCTTCCCAGGGCGGGGCTGGAGGGGCGGGGGCGCCGCCTGGTGGCCGCTGCCGACCGGTGCAGGGACAGGGCTGAGCGCTGGAGCCGGGAAAAGAACCTCGCAATATCTTATAGCTTACAAAATTTGCCCAATGCTGCATTTTGTTTGATTTTCCGAAGGGAAGTGTTCTCACTGTGAAGGAGCTACCTGATATCTTCTACCTCCTAGCTACCCCATGACTTTTTTTTTT
>VZTR01020484.1:6772-34178 GCA_013400775.1 Chaetops frenatus
AAATACTGCTTTATTAAACAAAAAATTATATTTTTATTTATGTGGTAGACAGTGGCAGCATGCCACTGGCCTGGAGGGTGTGTGTGGCCTTGACTGCAATAACACACTGGCAATCTCACTAGCTAATCATACATTTACAGTCAAGCAGAGAAAAGATGCATGGACACAGGAATCTGCATTCCTGCTTCCAAAAGCATAGGTGAAGTGCAAAGTTAAACTCTGCTGCACAGAAATACTGTAACCAAAGCTAAATAATAGCTGCTTCCACCTAAATGTTGCACTAGATTCAATCCATATATCAGAGAGGTATTTTAACTTCAAATTAATTTTCAACATTACAAAGATAAAGATACGTGAATCTACACATATATAGATGTATACATATACATATATATATACATATATATATACACACACACACATAGGTNNNNCCTCAATGTTCTCATCATTGGGATTTAAAATTTCTTTTTTGAACAGTGATTCATTTCTCTATAACAATAACAATTGCCAGAAATAACATATTATAACTAAGCCTCTTGAAATAGCGGCTTCCTATGAAGGAAACTAAAGGTTAGTTTTAGCCAGCATGATCATTATATTTCAGTCTTCTAGACAGTAACTAGAGCACTATTTGTCTTATATAATGGAATATCTCTGACAGATCCAGGAGAGGCAATGGTACTAGTAGTCAGATAACATCAGAGTCATTTATCCAACATTATTCCATTCATCTTTTACCCCATCACTCCAAATAGAGTGAGAAAATATCTATGCTATATAAAGATTTCTAAGACAAGAAAATTTGTTTACTGTATCTCCATTACTTGTACAAAAATAAATCTCCTTGATTCATCATTCCAGCAATTTACCATGAGTGACATGTCAAAATCTTTAAGTTCTTTTTAAAATTTGGCATCTCTTCTAAGATACAGAAGGGAAAATGCCTGGGGACTCTGAAAGTTCAAAGTCTTTTTATTAACTAAAATCACGACTTAATATGTCTTGATTGAATGAAAATAGTCCAGCTGAAGGTATCAAAAGATCATCTTTATGGAGAAAACAAATCTATAGCACAGAACTACATTAGCAGCAAATGTGCTTCTCAACTGAATTTGGGTGGGGTTTTTCTTTCTTTGCTTTTTTTTAGGTTTTGGCTTGTTTTTTTAAAGTGAAGTACTTTGCAAGTCTAATGTAGAAGAAGGCACTGTAGTGTATGGCCAGCATCATCATGCTTTTCAGTGTGAATCTGCAAGGTTAGAACTACAGAAATGTTCCATTGCGATTTAAAAGGAATGCATTACCACTGATGTACAACTCTTTAAATCTAAGACACTGAATATGTTGGCACTAAATTTACAGTACAATTGCATTGCTTTCCAGGCAGGATTATCCACATTTCTGTTCTTGAGAGAGGAGACATGTAGGAGAATGAAAGAATTTCTGTTGCTAAAGATGGTTTTTTTCTAGCTGGAACCACTGGAGACATCTCACATTGTTTGGTTTCTCATTTTAAAAATGATCAAGTTAATTACTAGCCTGCTATAGATAATTTTCTCATGACCATGAGTGTTCTGCTGAGAAGTGTAATGGCAGCTCTGCAACAACAAAATTTATGAAGGAATTTGTGCACTGAATTATGATTAGAGTTGCTACTACTAGCATGAGACTTAACATGCATCTACACTCTATAAATACGTATTGCTGAGCCCAAGCTCTGTAATGGGATGCAGACGGCAAGGTAGATGCACACTTCACGAAAAAGCACTGAGGTTCCTGCAGGCAAGAGAAGTAACACTTAACACATGGCTTTTCCTTCCTTGTCACAACCATTCCCTAGTGTTTACAAACCAGAGACATGTTTTTTGTTTGGTATTTGAATGTTCTCCACAATTCAGATGCCAAAACTTGTCTCTTTCTTTCCAGCACCTGATTTCCAACTTCAAACACAGTTACAGAAATGTTAAGTACTTTGAGATAGTTATGGCTTTCCAAAACATCAGCTGAGCAAGAACTCTGTGAGACTTACAAA
The DNA here is from genome assembly GCA_013400775.1 of Chaetops frenatus. Lineage (NCBI taxonomy): Eukaryota > Metazoa > Chordata > Aves > Passeriformes > Picathartidae > Chaetops > Chaetops frenatus. The sequence goes on from VZTR01020484.1 coordinate 8,802, forward strand.
GAAAGGAGCCCATGGTATCTTCTCCACTAGTCTCTTGCAGTTTCACTGCTTTGGGACTCACTTGGGTAGGGATGTAGAGGTTTATTCCACTGACATCAATACATTTTTTGAAGCATGGGTAAGACATTGATCATTCCCTGGTCTTTTAAGTTCAAAATCGAGAACATTTTGATTTTTTGTTTTGTTTTGAGCCCATGCACTGAAGTATTCATCACTGAAGCATTTTGTAAATACAAATTATTTTCCAAACCCATAGAATCTAGGTGAATGATTATTTTACAGTTGGCAGAAGTGATTAAAACATTAAAACTTTGAGCTAATAGGTATCCAAATTCAGAAACTATAAATTCAAATCAGTTAGTGACTTGGAGCCTGTGTGATTAATCCAAAAAGTATGCAGTCTTTAATGATGATATATGGATGAGGGCAGAAAAATCTTTTGCCCAGGTAAAGTGTTACTCATTCACTGAAATACCATGTGGTTGTCAACAAATAATAAATCAGGAATAAATGCAAAAAGGAAGGTAGGCTCATATACTGGCTACATCCTAGAAAGAAAAGATGCATCACCTTGGCTTATCATATTAAAATTCCAACCTGAGAAAAAGGTTAATTTTCAATATTATCATGAAAATAAGTGATAAGGGAAAAAACAGGTTTCTATACTTGTAAAATAAACATACATTGAGAAAGATACATTATAAGAAATTCAAAGGTTTCTCTAATATAGAATACTTTCTTGTACATAGCTGGGAGAGGCAATCGTCACAATGCAACTATCTCAGAAACGGCAATAACTAATTAAATAAAGAGTGTTTAAAGCTAATTAATTGACCAACCCAGAGAAACTTGCAAGTAAGTGCTGAGGGCTGCCAAACTCCAAATACAGGGATGCAGACTACATAAAACATGAGCAAATTATGGTTTACCATTGCAAGGCTTACTGAAAGTTGGAACTTCAGAATGCAACTGTTCCCAGGAGTCAGGATGTATGTGAGCTCTAAGGATATAAAGTTCATCTCCTACTGCTGATAAAATGTCTTTTAAGATTTAATTGCAATTAATAATTGCTGTCAGAGTGGTAAACATGAACTATTTAATTAGCTTGTCTCTTTCCAATTACTTAAATGCACTGTGGTTTACTCTGTGATTAAAAAGACACTAGCAAGTATTCAACAAAAGTAAACCAGTAAAATTCAATTTGTAATGAGGTTTACTCTTTCTCCCTGCAAGGTTTAGAACCTGCATCTCATCATTAAATTTTTTCTACATTTTACCAGTTTATCAAAGTTTACTTCCATTTCTGCCCCTAAGCTGACTGGTACAACACCCTCAGTAGCCAGATGAAAGATATTATTTGCATTTTATTGTGTCCCTGAGCCCTCCAAGTTTACCCTTGCCAGTGTTGGGTTTGCTTGCCCTGCCTTGCTGAGAATCATCACAGTGCAATGCCCTTTCCTGAAAATTTCCCACCTCCAGATCCAGCTTAGTCTGAGCCAGTACAGGTCTTTTGTCCAGAAGTCAGTATGCCTCTCTATGCAGTAATAGAGGCTTCTTGAAAAACAACATTTTTTTTTGAAAGAACTAAATATTAGAGGAAAAGGAGGTAAACAGTTTATGCACATCCTTCTGTTTTTGAAGACGACCTAAGTAGACCTGCTTCTGATACTTGAGGCAGTTTCTCTGTACCTGTTTGATATATCAAAAGTGAAGTATCTCTCTGTACAAAAATACTTTTTATGTCTTACCAGAGGTTTTGTTTGCTGTTTTGCTCTAGTTTTGCCTTTCTTCTCCCCTACATCTTGGCTTTGACTATTTTTGGACAAAAAACAATTCCGCAGACCGCAAAAAGCATCACAGCTAAAAAGCTGCATCATTATTATAAAATAAATAATAAATTATTATTAATAATAAAATAATTCCTGTTTGCTGTTTCATTTTAAACCTTCATTTGTTTTTGTTTTCAGTTTTGCTAGACAATTATTTCCTGAGCTCAGTCATTGTGTTCACATATGAACTTCCTGACAATCAGGCTTCAAGTTGCTCTGCTGCACCTCCATATCCACCACAGATATTTTAGCAAGTACAGTTTTTTTCTGTATCTGTTTAGAGGTATATTTCTGGTACATTTGGCCCAGAGGTCCAAACTTTTGCATCAAACCGCAAAAAATAATTTACCAAAGCCTTCCAGATCTCTAGAGGGCCAGATACCCAGTCAGTTGCCAAAAGACTGATAGATCATTTTCCAAAATGTAATTACTATCGAAAGTAGTAAGACTATAACATGTGATATAGCCACATTTGAAAGTAAAATATCACTTAATTCTTAAAGAAGTTGTAGTAGCAAAAATAAGGTCAACAGTCCATACTAGGAAAAAATGTAGTAGGAAAGGTAAGGTCCATTCTAGAATAATGACTCTTCCTGTTTCAGCAGCCACAGCCCCTAAAAATTCTATTTTTCCACATGCTTTGCCTCATTAGCAGGTAAATGCAACAGATTTATTTTCACACTCCTAAATAATAAGTTTTGACAATGTGATAACTGAATCTTCTATTCAGCATTCATACTGAAATAATAAATTAGGGAAACCTCATTTGAGGCACTTTGAAAGGAATTTAAAAAGAGGTAGAAAAGCTTGATTGCTTTGTTAACCTCCTGCAGGACCCATCATGTGGAATTTTGGTCACATTTAAACTATCAAAAACTTGGAAACACTGACAATATTAAAATAGACATCTGCTGTTTCAGATTAGCCGTGGGGACCCAGGCTGCTCTGAGGGCCCTCAGTCTCCCAACACTCAAAGTTTTGCGACCCTGCAGGCAAGAAACACACACTGCCCAGACCAAAGGACAGCAACAGGCATGACTCTGGAGCATGATTAGAACACCAAACTGTGAGGAAGAAGCATTTATTGATTCCAAAGAATTACTTATGTCCATTAATCAACAACTATCCCATATAAATGAAACAAGAAAGCTCTAAAGCAAGGAATGGATCTTATGCTAATCACGGGCATGCTTCTTTTTCTTCCTTTCCAATTTTTATTTAAGTCTTTTATGTACTTTGAGAGAGCTCAAGAAACCAGGGAAAAATGCTAATGTAACCCAGACTTGAGACTTAAGCTGTAGCATTTTAGAGAAGAGATATAATGTGGGGTCACATCTTGTCTGCAGTTCACCTTTTTCTTAAACATTGGGGTTGTGGATAGTACACCTGTCTTTATTTAAACTCATTCTGATTCTCTCAAAAAATGAAATTAAATTATGATTTGTCTATTTTTTTTTAAACACTTTCTTGTTAAAACTCTAATAACTTAATTTTTAACTGGGGCATAAATATGACAAATAAATAATTAGAGCTACAAACCACTACACTTCCAATTTTCTGCAGCTTAAAAACTTGAGAAGAGTGTTAGAATCAGTAGTTAATGCAAAAAAACACATATTCTTACTGACATTTCTCTCTTACTGAATCACAAAATCATAGAATATCCTGGTTGGAAGGGGACCTCAAGGACATCTGGTCCAGCCTTTCTTGGCAAAAGCACAATCTAGACAAGATGGCCCAGCACACAGTCCTGCTGAATCCTGAAAGCATTCAACACTGAGGAATCTATCACCTCCCTGAGGTTATTATCCCAAAGGCTGATTGTACTTACTGTGAAAAAATTTCCTTTTCTGTCTAATTGGAGTGTCCCCAGGCTTAACTTGTACCCATTTCCTCTCATACTTTCCATGTGACTCCTTGTAAAAAAGGAGTCTCCATCTTCTTTGTAGCCATCCTTTAAATACTGGAACATGGGGATAAGGTCTGCCCTAAGCCTTCTTTTCTCTAGGCTGAACAGAGTGCTCTCAGCCTTTCTTCATATGGCAGGCAGGCTTCCCTGTCCTTTGGTCATCTTTGTGGCCTTTCTCTTGGCCCTCAGGTTGGTCTGCATAATTTTTTGTATAGCAGGAACCAAAACTGAACACAGCATTCCAGATATGGCCTGACAAGAACTGAATAAAATGGGATAATGCCTTCTTTCTCTCTGCTGTGGGGATGCCCTTGTTGATGTAACCCAGCATCCTCTTGACTTTCTTGGCTTCAGCAACACCCTGTTCACTTGTACAGAGTTTGCTGTCCAGCAGGACCTCCTGGTCCTTTTTCATAGAGCTGCCCCCCAGCCAAGTAAATCCCAGCCTGTGATGCACATCTCCATGATGTTTTCTCAGGTACAAGACCCTACATTTGTCTTTGTTGAACTTCATAATGTTCTTATTCATCCAATCTTCCAGTCTATCCAAGTCTTGCTGCAGAGTGGCACTCCCTTCTGAAACCTTCCCTTTCCTGGCCACTTTGGCAGCAAACTTCATCAGTCCACTTGATCCCATCATCTAGATCACTTATGAAGATATTAAATGGAATTAGGCCCAAAATCAATCCTTGGGGTACCACACTTTTGACAGAGTGCCAGCTTCAAAAAGAACTGATTGTCCCTCCCCTCTGGGTGCCACCTGTCAGCTGGTTCCCCACCCACTGTACAGACCACTTGGACCATCACACCTCAAGTACTGCAGGAGAAGGCTAGTGGAACATGTATCAAAAGCCTTGAAAAATTCCAGGTAATGTCCACTGCTCCCCCCACATCAAACAAGCAGATTATTTTGTCATAGAAGGTGATCCGGTTTTCCAATCACTGTTTGCCCTTCCGTGCTGGATTTTTCCATTCATGTGCTTTATCTGACTTACAATGAGACCAAATAACAGTGTAAAACCCTAGCAGGACAATAAAACTGTTGTCATTTCACTAGGAATCTTAGAAATCCTCCATCATTTCCCGTTTAAACTATCAAAATCAACATCCTTTATCAGAAATCTAAGAAGCTCAAATCCTTTCCTAATTGGTTTATTTTTTTCCTTGCATGTCCTTGTAAAAAATCAAAACTGACAATGTTTGTCACTTTGCAAAAACAACAATTACTATAGAATTACTTAGGGGCTAACATTTGAGAAATTAATATTATATGCTAGGTATTCCTTTTACTTCAAACTCATTAGCACTATTGGGGATGCCTGCAAACCCATTCCTGCACAGTCTCTTCTTAGAAAACTGCAACAGGAATTAGACCTAACCAGTGAGAAAATAAAAGTAATGACCCAAATAAACAAAATTATTTACTTATTCCTTTCAAGTAATCAGGCAAGGTATGTCTGTATTTTTCCCCAGTTTCCTAAAGCCTTCATTCTGAAAACAATTTAAAACAATTAATAAATCCAACTGAATTCACTGTTCACAGATGACTGCAACACACAGCAAAATAAATTAAATATATTTCCTCTTGTGAATTCATTCTGCTTTAGTAAAACCTTTCTTGAATCAAGAAGATCCAATGGTCTTTCAGTGTCTTAATTCAGATACGCATTATTGTATCAACAAAACTTTGCCCTCAGGACATAGTCTAAGCCAGGCAGGTTTTAAAAATATAAACTGAAACTTGTATCAAACTGGCATTTGTGCTGTCATATGTGTGCCATTTGGACATACATGAATTTTAATGACATCTTATTTGAAAGTATAAAAAAATGTATGTACAAAAAAAAATTTGTACAACCAGGGTGCAGTAGAAAACAAGGCAATGCCAGGGCAGAAACAGAAAAAAATATTATGAAATATTAAGAATATTATAATAATTAATAGAATATACATATGACTGTTAATAGATACATATATTCAAGGCTTGAACTATGCTAGACTTTGATTTGAACTATCCATTTCCAGCTGAACAAACATATTATTGTAAAGGCAGACTGATTTCCAAGTTACACTACTGCTCGGCTTCAAAGGCAGCTTGGTAAAAAACGAATTGTAACACAGAGCTTCAATGCAGAGCATAACCCAGCTCCCTGCCTGAAATGAACAATCTGTGTATAATATTCGTGCAACTAAGGGCATAGAAGGAAAGTGATTTTGTAATGAGTATTTGAGGACTCTACAGAAAAAAAATTTAAAAGTGATCCAGGACTTGATATCGCCTGGTCACAATACACAGTAGGTGTTAAATAGAGGCCAGAGATGCTGGGAAAGGGGACTTAACCTTTTTCCAGAATGACTCATAGTGTTAGTTACAACACACAAGAAAAATTCATTCACAGCTTCATATTAAATTTGCATGAAACATAAGTTAAGAAGAAATGGCTATGGAAAAGATGAAGAAATGGCTTTTGTTACTGAGAGAATTATTGTTGTTAAGAGAAGATGAGATGTAAGTGGTACAAGTTTCTGTAGCTCAGCAGCAGCCATGAAGCTCCAAGCCCAGCTCTTCTAACAAGGCTGTTATTCTAAAATTGAATATCTCATTTAGCAGTCTGAAAAACACTGAGAACTTCAGGAGAGTCACTGTAGTAAGGCAGGCTTAAGAAATTTAAATCAATGTACCCGACTTGTGTAATACAACTGAAGAGTTGATGAAAATACAGGGATCCACAAGAGCAGAGGGATGTGCCATCCTGCCACATCTTTCTCCTGATTTGCAAGTAACTGGGAAAACCCTGCAATTTACAAATTTAAGTGTCTGAAGTTAGGAGGACTGGATAAATAGTCTTCAAGAAAAAAATCTGACTAGCTTTTAGATTGCAAAATACAATTATTCTTCTAATTTTCTATCTTTCAATTACTTCTAAAGATATTTCAGAAATTTTCAGCCCAGATCCAATTCAGTTTTTTAAGTCTTTAGACCAGTGATTCTTTTCTTTACTGGTTTATAGAGGTTGTCCAATGACATGAGGTCTACTTTTCAGAGAGAGAGTGTTCTGATGCCGGGCTGTGTGTAGCAAATTACAGTACAATCCTTAACAGACTCACTTTGTTAAGTACTTTCAGATAATCTTTGTTCACAAATTTTTCAACTGTGTGAACAAGTCAAGCAGAAAAATTGAGGCAAGGGATCTGGGAAGAAAAGTTTGGAACATCTTTATTTCCTGAGTTTGAAAATTGCCTTCTTTCTCCTACACCTCTGATCCAACAACAGCTCTTAAAATTAGTTGGATTTGTTTCCACACAAGCAATCATAACCCTGTTATACTGAAGTGTGAGGAGGTTTTATATACCAGCACTGATCTTGTAATATAATGCTGTAAAAATGAGTTATTGCCAGTGAAGCTGGGATGACACTGTCAGATATCAGAAATGCAGCTCAGTTTATTCATCTGAAAGATTCAAATTAAAGGCTGAATCCATAGGATTAGTGGGTCTGTGGCTACCTGCAACAGAGAGAGAGGCTGTCCTGACCATAAAGAAGGCACATAAGATCTGCACTACAGGATATACCTGCTGGCTCACAGCTGTTCATCCTCAGTCACTGGATGGTTATTTATTTTCAGTACAAGAGGATGCTCATAAGAAATACCTAGCTGAAGTCTAGCCAAAATATGAAGAGTTATTTTATCTTTGAAAAGTGCAAGACTGTGTAAATAAGAGAAACTGGTGCCCCTGCTTTTGCAGAAGAGGGAGTAAAGACAACATCATTGGCACAGTGCACGAACAGAGCAGTCAGTTTTCAGTAATACAAAGTGACAGTCGAGAGAGCTCACAAGTATTTTATGCATTTATTTTTGGAATAGTATATAATCATGCTTTTCCAGTATTCTGGCTGAGAACACAAAGTTACTCATTAAATATATATATTCTGCAAAGAGAATTTCATTGGCAGTGATATTTTAGCTAGCTGAAGAAACACAAAAATGCCTGTTACCACTCGCTCTTTCTAGTTAGAGCTTGCTTTTTCTGCTTTCATAATAATAATAACAGTAATTACTTAACATTCACAAATGGACTATACCTACTGTCATATTTAACAATTAAGTATCTATAGTTGTTCTTAAGATGTACCCACTGCTTGTTTGAGGTATGAGAAAATCCCACAATTGAAGCCAGCAAAGGGCTTAGAAATCATAATGGAAGTGGACAAGCCAGAACTTGTTTGAGGCTTTATACACACTGTGCCTCTCAAGGACTTTGGCCTGATGTGCTTGTGTCCCACTGCCCAGCTCAGAGTACTGTAATTCATCTCCTTTGCCTGGGAAGCAGACTGAACTCAGCACAATATTTATATTGAACAGCTAATCAGCTAATAGCAACAGCCCAGTGGCTGAACATCTGTGTCTCTAATACAGAGAGAGCAACAGCAGATCCCAGAACTCAGTCTCCAGACATTTTCTGGGCTGCCCTAGTTGAAAGAAGCTACCAGGTGCTCTAGGGTGATGTTCAGCTGTGGTTTGCCTCCCATTTAGTCCTGCAGCACTCCACAAGGCAGGCTGACCCCTCACTTCCCCACTGTAGAAGGCTACAAAGCCCTCCAGCTGCCACTGCTTAGGTATTAGAGCTTTACAATTGAATTTGGGAAGCAGCCCCATGTACAACTTGCTGTGTAAACTTGCCCAGCATCCCTGTTTTAATGAACAGGGGCTGAAACACAGCCTTTAGTCTTCAGATAGCCATCTACACATAGACCCTCTAAACATCCAGGTTTCCATATAAGAGAATTCATGGGCACAGGAATATATTGGGGGAGCTATCTTACTTTCTCTGTGTAGCTTTTTAAAAATATCATCTGAACAAAACTGCAAGCAAATACAACCAGCTACAAAACTCAGCTACCTCTTCCCTCAGGCCTCCTTTGAAGTTACTATTTCCCATAATGCCTTCTCTGGTATAGAAAAAAAAAAGCCCAAACAGAATGAAAAGAGGGAGGGAAAATCATTGCCCAAATACATAGTAGCAAACAGTCACAGCAAGGACTGCTTGGCCCTATGAACTTGCCATTCATTTCCCCTGAAATATAACTAAACTTGGGCTGAAAATCCTGTTTCTATTTTTAAGAACTGCAGCTTGTGAGTGGGAGGCAGAAGAACCAGATACAAATAAGAAAAAGAACATAAGGGACAGCATGGTATGCTGGTAACAGGAGAACAAAAACAGTTCGATTGAGAGGTTGTCTTGGCTTAACTCCTGACTCCCAAAACCCACTATTTCCATACTTTGACCACACTGCTGTGGGCATTCTTTACCCTCCCACCTACACCAGCTCTAGGTGTTATTTTTTTCTCCTGAATTTGAAAATGAAGCTCTTTTGATCAGAGGCAGACCAGACACTCTTTGTAACCTGTGAACTCTCTTAAATTGTAGCACAGACATAGGTCTGACTGTTGCTGCTGGGTCCTTCATTGCAATCACACTGAATCCCACTAAATTTGGTGGACCCAGTTCAGCTTCAGACAGACAGGATTTCAATGCACTTTTCAGTAATATTCACTCAGCAGTGTGAATACTGAGTGAGAGATAGATAATTCAGTGAGTGCAATTGTGCCCTCCCAATTTCCCTCTGTCTGTCACCAATCACATTGCTGAATCACAACACAGTCCAGAGCACTGGTGACATCCCTCAGCCACACATCCAGCTCCAGCCCTGGGAGCAGCACAGCATCATTAGCATGCCATTATAACCAGATTAATAAGCATAGATCTAGAGACACCGTATTTTCTTGCTATAAACATGATGAATGCACTGTGTAGCATTAGGCCTCGTGATAGATACACTAAGTCCCAGGAGCAAGCTTAGGACTGGCAAAGTGATGCTAAGTTGCTCTTCATCACTGATAAGGCCCACATCTTGACAAGCATAACAGTGAAAGAAAAATGGATACTTTAAGAATATTGCTGGGTTTGGTGCCTCTTTTCTTTCGTTTCAGTATAAAATTAAATTAAGCCCAGTACAACTGCATCCTTGTTTCAGACACACGAACAGATACACTGAGGCTGGTGAAAGCATAGGAGATGGCTACTAAAACACAAACATGCACACACACCTACACGCAGCCTTGGCAGAGCGCCAAAGCACTTGGCTGTGACAAAAAGCAACAGATCAGTCACATAAATAACAGCTAAGGGTACAGCTCTGTCAGCTACTGGGAGACATTGTTCCTGTCCCTTTGACCGGGATGTGGAAGAAGAGAAGAGACTGCTTCCTTTGGAAGGGATGTACGCCGATTATCTAGTGCAACAGTCTGACAAGAGCTAAGCCATGTTGTTAAGGGCATTGTACTTGTGCCTTTTAGCTACTGACTGGCTTGGGCCATCAACCACTTCTGCAGGAAGACATTTACAGTGTTTGACCACCCTCTTGGTAAAGAAATGCCCCTAATGTCTTGTCTAAATCTTCCCTGCACAGCTTTGGGCTGTGCCAACTGTTCTTTTCACTACTTCCCTCAGCACTTCCACTCCTCAGGAAGCTGTAGAGAGCAATGAGGTCTCCCCTCAACCTCCTTCTCTCCAAGCTAAGCAAGCCAAGCTCCTCAGCTGCAGCTTTCAGCCCTTTCACCAGTTTTGTTACCTTTCTCTGGTTGCATTCAAGAATCTTCACATCCTTCTTTAGCTGTGGGGCCCTGAACTGCTCAGAGCTCTCTGGTGAGGCCTCACCAGTGCCAAATGCAGCAGGATAATCACCTCTTCAACCAGCTGGTGATGCTGAGTTGGACGGGGTTTGGGCTGCCAGGGCACACACTGCTGGCTCACATTGAGTCTGCTGCCAACCTGTCAGAATCCAAGGCCCAAAAACCTTCAAGGCCTTGGGCCAGCTTGCTCTGATTTTGAAATGTGCACTGGATTTGACTTGAGGCCATGGGAAAATCTTCCTAATTTAGTGACTTCTAACAAAGATCTTAGTCTGTAGTTTAAGAAAGAGTGTGTTAAGTTAGACATTAGAAGGTTTTGCAGTGTGAAATTTAGATATAGAAGTAGTTACAGAATAAGGTAAAAAGTTTAGGGTGTGGTAGGATAGGGTGAAAGTAATAGGGATATATGGTACAGCACTTAATTGGATGAAAAACGCCACAGTGCAACAGAAATGCAGCAAAAGAGTGATTAACTATTGGTGTGAAAAAGAAAATATATGTATGTGGTAATTATTTATTGGCTATGTAACCTTTAAAAGACCTTGTAACTGGTAGTCTTGTGATATCTTTCTTCTGTAATGGCTGAGTTCTACTAGCCGCTGTGAGGGAGCTACCAAACTCCTGATAACTTGTAGCAACAAATCTATCTGAAGCATACCAAACCAAAGACATCTCACTCCCTTCCATCTCAAGACTGACGAACACAACACCTCCACTTCCCTCTCTGTGGGGCTGCTTTCCAACCACTCCTCTCCCAATTGGTACTTGTGCCCAGCACTGCTCTCTCCTAGGTGCAGAATCCAGTATTTGGACTTAATTTCATGCCTGCACTATCAGACTCCAGAAGTAAACCATGACCTCCTAACTTCTTCCACAAATTTCCTAGAAATACACACAGACGTGACTTTGCACAGTAACTATTGGTTTGAGGTCAAGTCACATGTAAACGGCAGGCTGGGAGAGATGGTGACATGCCTGGGCTCTTCAAGGATCAGTGCTGGAGGCAGCTCAAGCCAGAGATGGGTGTTAAAACTACCTCCAGCAGGTTCTGCTCCCTGACATCCCCCATCCTGCAGACATTCTAACCAAACCCAAACATTCTAACCTAACCTGCCAGGTAGCCCTCTTCCTCTACTGTTTTACTGGTTCAGATTTGGTTTTCTTTTTTTCCCTACACTAAAGGGACAGAAAACATACTTTCACAAAAAAACCCAATCTGGAACTAAATATCTTCAGCGGACCTGGAAATCTTTCCCAATAATTATACTTGTCAAAAAGTAAAAAAGCTATACTGTATGGTTCAGTTATGGTTAAAGGAGAGAAAGGAGGCATCCTTCCTGGTGATAGATGACAAGATTAAAAATGCATCTTGCAGTCTNTTGTTTCAGACACACGAACAGATACACTGAGGCTGGTGAAAGCATAGGAGATGGCTACTAAAACACAAACATGCACACACACCTACACGCAGCCTTGGCAGAGCGCCAAAGCACTTGGCTGTGACAAAAAGCAACAGATCAGTCACATAAATAACAGCTAAGGGTACAGCTCTGTCAGCTACTGGGAGACATTGTTCCTGTCCCTTTGACCGGGATGTGGAAGAAGAGAAGAGACTGCTTCCTTTGGAAGGGATGTACGCCGATTATCTAGTGCAACAGTCTGACAAGAGCTAAGCCATGTTGTTAAGGGCATTGTACTTGTGCCTTTTAGCTACTGACTGGCTTGGGCCATCAACCACTTCTGCAGGAAGACATTTACAGTGTTTGACCACCCTCTTGGTAAAGAAATGCCCCTAATGTCTTGTCTAAATCTTCCCTGCACAGCTTTGGGCTGTGCCAACTGTTCTTTTCACTACTTCCCTCAGCACTTCCACTCCTCAGGAAGCTGTAGAGAGCAATGAGGTCTCCCCTCAACCTCCTTCTCTCCAAGCTAAGCAAGCCAAGCTCCTCAGCTGCAGCTTTCAGCCCTTTCACCAGTTTTGTTACCTTTCTCTGGTTGCATTCAAGAATCTTCACATCCTTCTTTAGCTGTGGGGCCCTGAACTGCTNCCTGAACGCCGCAGAGCTCTCTGGTGAGGCCTCACCAGTGCCAAATGCAGCAGGATAATCACCTCTTCAACCAGCTGGTGATGCTGAGTTGGACGGGGTTTGGGCTGCCAGGGCACACACTGCTGGCTCACATTGAGTCTGCTGCCAACCTGTCAGAATCCAAGGCCCAAAAACCTTCAAGGCCTTGGGCCAGCTTGCTCTGATTTTGAAATGTGCACTGGATTTGACTTGAGGCCATGGGAAAATCTTCCTAATTTAGTGACTTCTAACAAAGATCTTAGTCTGTAGTTTAAGAAAGAGTGTGTTAAGTTAGACATTAGAAGGTTTTGCAGTGTGAAGTTTAGATATAGAAGTAGTTATAGAATAAGGTAAAAAGTTTAGGGTGTGGTAGGATAGGGTGAAAGTAATAGGGATATATGGTACAGCACTTAATTGGATGAAAAACGCCACAGTGCAACAGAAATGCAGCAAAAGAGTGATTAACTATTGGTGTGAAAAAGAAAATATATGTATGTGGTAATTATTTATTGGCTATGTAACCTTTAAAAGACCTTGTAACTGGTAGTCTTGTGATATCTTTCTTCTGTAATGGCTGAGTTCTACTAGCCGCTGTGAGGGAGCTACCAAACTCCTGATAACTTGTAGCAACAAATCTATCTGAAGCATACCAAACCAAAGACATCTCACTCCCTTCCATCTCAAGACTGACGAACACAACACCTCCACTTCCCTCTCTGTGGGGCTGCTTTCCAACCACTCCTCTCCCAATTGGTACTTGTGCCCAGCACTGCTCTCTCCTAGGTGCAGAATCCAGTATTTGGACTTAATTTCATGCCTGCACTATCAGACTCCAGAAGTAAACCATGACCTCCTAACTTCTTCCACAAATTTCCTAGAAATACACACAGACGTGACTTTGCACAGTAACTATTGGTTTGAGGTCAAGTCACATGTAAACGGCAGGCTGGGAGAGATGGTGACATGCCTGGGCTCTTCAAGGATCAGTGCTGGAGGCAGCTCAAGCCAGAGATGGGTGTTAAAACTACCTCCAGCAGGTTCTGCTCCCTGACATCCCCCATCCTGCAGACATTCTAACCAAACCCAAACATTCTAACCTAACCTGCCAGGTAGCCCTCTTCCTCTACTGTTTTACTGGTTCAGATTTGGTTTTCTTTTTTTCCCTACACTAAAGGGACAGAAAACATACTTTCACAAAAAAACCCAATCTGGAACTAAATATCTTCAGCGGACCTGGAAATCTTTCCCAATAATTATACTTGTCAAAAAGTAAAAAAGCTATACTGTATGGTTCAGTTATGGTTAAAGGAGAGAAAGGAGACATCCTTCCTGGTGATAGATGACAAGATTAAAAATGCATCTTGCAGTCTCCTGATGAGACAAAGAGGAAATGTTCAGCTGGACAGGGCAGTGCACTTTTAAATAGATAGCCTTCTTTCTACATGTTGCGCACTGCACTCAACTGAAAAAACCCATTTTCTCTCTTTTTTCTGAGCAGTAAAATGGTAGAATTTCATGGGACTTAAATTCTTCTCAATGGGGCTCAAAAATCACAAAGGTGATAATCAAAAGTGAAATTTAATAACAATGATATCATCCATATCGGAAATTATTCATCACTAGTCCCAACTGAAATGTAATGAAGAGATGGCATCATGCGTTCATGGCATGTCTAAGCACCATCCCACTCTTCATGCACATCCATGAAACCTGAGATGAATCTACTATTTGCCTTTAAATAGAACTTTAAATTCTTTTTTACCAGACAGAGAAATGTCATTCTGAATCTGTGGTATTGAGTCGGAGCAATGATCTTCTATAAAAGCTACAAGGGTACATGCCAGGCACGTTGGATGTGTTCCCTACATTACACATCAGGATCTTAGCCTAGATATCTTTGGGTTCTGGCACTGCACAGACAGGTAATATGTTCCTTCTAAATCATATATCTAAATATCTAAATATTTTTCTTTGTTTATTTTCATATTCATTGCAGCATTTGCCTTAGGGTTCTATAATAAGACTATAGCTAGAAATATATTGTAGCAAAGACTTCAAAATCTCTCTCTCAGCCCACCCTGAAACTGAGACAGCTTCATCAAATGTCAGGGCTCTCCGTGCACGGAACAGCAGGAGCAGAGAGCAATCAATCAAACACACAGGAGCATAAGCAGTACAGTGATTATCATAACTGAATATAAGAAGACAAATGAAAACCATCTTTCTGTACTAGTCATGCAACAATTTGTGTTTGATTATTAGAATTGATGCAACCAAAGAGAAAAACACTTTTTTGTATCCCGGCGTCTCCTCCTTCTGGAAGACCTTAGTTTCTCCCAGGCCTGATGAATTCTAGTCAAGTATTTGTTACACTTTCTTCAGCTTGTTTCTTGTACTTTGTCACCTTTTAAAGAGGTGGAAAACCTTAAGTGGTTTGATTTGAATAAGCTTGTTAGTATAAACAATCACCAAAAATAAATACTGATACTGCAATATCTACTTGCATCTAGGATTTATTCTTATACATCCCTGGACTTTTCTTAAGGCAGAAAGAACAATTGGCCAGGATATCAAGCCAGTTTCTCTGTGGAAGAGTTCTTTCATTTTGGGATGACCTTCTTCTCACAGTAGCATAAACTCACTCCAAAGGAAGAAGTTGAACCTCTAATAAAATCCAACTAGTACCTCTATCAAATACAGGGGTGAAAAAAACCCAAAAAACTCTATAAAGAAAAATTTAAAGACTATGATTCCTAGTGCCATTTTGAAAATTTTTCATAGGTCTTTCTTGAAGACCAGAAATGTAATAGCAGCTATGTGGAAAATGCCCTTACTTTACGAACTCAGGTCAATGAAATTTTGATTAACTGCTGATACATGACTGAATTTAATCTGCAATTGAAAAGAAGTTTAGATATAGTAAGAACTTAGGAAAATGATTCAGAAATAACAAAGATTTTAGTCAAAGTCTATTTTTTTATTTGCTATATTTTCGTTTTCTAATCAACCACAATGTTGATTTTTGGGGGCTAGCCTACAGAAACCAATCAATTGCTGTGGAATCAAGTTCTACTGAGATGAAGGCAAATGCTTCACTTCTCCAGCTCACACTGTCTCTATGACTCCAAAAAAATCAATAAGTAACTCTGCAAGGGATGATGAATTAAGATGTACATAGACCCCCTCCTGAGATTTTAGCTAGATTTTGCCACAATAAATATGAACGTTACTTTTCCTCCTCTGCTTCATCCAGAGCCATTCTTCACATAGAGTAAATGTCCACACAGAAAGAAATAAGGTCTAGGAAATATGCTGTAAATTCAAGATCTTTCTTTCTTGGTAGAGGCTTTACAGTGTAGTTAGACTGTAGAATTAGTTTCCATATTTTGGTTAATTTTAAGAAGCTTATCTTGAAGATCACAGCTTCTTAATGCACAGGGAAGCTTTTATTGCCATACATAATACTGTCTCAAAGGACCAAAAATCAAAAGGAAGAGAACCTACACTCATTGTTTAAAGACAGAACACTCTTTAAAATGTTGAACACCATTTCTGTTCTAAATTATTTTTGTTGCATAATCACAGGAAGTATTGAATAAGCAGCATGGTTCTACAGAAGCAATGTGCATATAGAAACTTCAAAATATGATAACAGCCCTATGCTTGCTGAGAAAATGATGAATTGTTTAAAAATAAGTGTTAAAGTTTTTTCATTTCTCTAGGAAAAGATATTTACCTGTGCAGGGAAGCAAATTCATAATTAAATAGTATGAATTATCACTGGCAAGTGCCCAAGTATATATTCACCTGGTCTTCCTCACTAGTTCAGGTGAAGCCAAATTATCTATAGGATACTACTGAATAACAAGGCTATTGAATAACAAGAAAACTAATTTTTTGTATTAGAATAAATAGTTAATAAAATATAATTCTTCTGATGTTTGAAAATGTGTGCACCTATACTTAGTCTTTGCAGACATTAAACTCTGATCAAATGGGAAACCTGAAAATAAACAAACACACAGGCAAAAACATTGAAAAACAGAAGCAAATGAAAGACATCCTATTCAAAAGCAATAATTAAATAGCCTTCATTTTTTGTTATTGCAGTATTTATCGGCTCAAATAAAACACTATCGACCTACGAAATTTAATGAGCTTTCCTAAATTCTAGCTGGTTTTGAGCAGAGCAGAGCTAAGAGCTTCTGCAGGGCTGGGCAAGGAGTAATAGAGGGCAGCCAATGCAACACACTGCACAGAGACTGGGGTGTGTCTGCTGAGTCCCTGCAGAAGAAGTGGTTGGGTAACAGGCTGTGCTTGTGGCATTGTGAAACTTGTATGTACATGCAGTAACTCTGAGTGTGGAAAATTAGGACAAAAGCTTTTAGTTATCATGTGGAAAAGGAAGGATGGAAGAAGGAACAAAATCTATATAGAGATAAAAAGAAATTACATGCTGATACAAAGGGAAAAAACATAACAATGACTTATTAAAATATTTGTTAAATGGTAGTAATTATGGTCATTATTCCCATGCCCACTCAAACAGGTAAAAAACACCAAAACAAACAAACAAACAAACAAAAAAAAAAAAAAAACAACACCTAAAAAGGAACAAAGCAGCTAATATGCTAGACTAGACATAGACCAGAAGCATTACAGCCATAAGGAAAATTTCACTTTGGAATAATTAAATGGGGTAGAATTTATATGCAATAAGAATGTCTCCTCTTATGCACACATACACATACATACACACACACTCAGCAAATACGAACACACTGATCAGCACCTGCAGGTGAAATGAAACACATCTGGGTCCCAAATTATTCTACTCACCTGCCAAATTAACATGTACACCCTGTATGTATTTCCCCTGTGTGTATATGTGTGCTTTTGCTCTAAATAAAAAGTTTATTTATTTGTTTGCTGGGGGAAAAAAAACATATTGCTATTTCAGTTTTGCAAGAGCAGCTTCAGTAGTGCCAACAGCAGTCATTAGTTGAGCCAGGGAGGTGATAGTCTGTTCTCTAGTTTCAGGTGCATTAAATCTTCCCACCATTTATTTTCATTTAAAATTTCTGCTAATTATGCTATTAAATATGTAAAAAATAAATTTCAATAATTTTTTAAACCCTTTTCCCTTAATTGCTGTGCAAGTCATTTAATAGGGACCATTATTAATGTGTATTCAACAGCAGCCCAATCCCATAGGTGCTAGTAATGTTTTCCAGATGAGAAATTCCGAAAAACTATTACACAATGACATACCTAAGTAGTATTTTCAGGTCTGACCCCTAAATTCATTATGCCCCAGTTCGGATAATCCCAATTGACCAGATACCTTCCTCTTCAAAAGAAGTCTCTTTTGATGACTGCAGTCCCACTTCCCTTGAAAGCAGAAGTATCAGGTATTCAAACCATATATATCAACACTGAGACCTCTTCCATTTCACATTCCTAAATTAACTCCAATTCAGAAACCAAAGGAATAGCATCATCTAGTTTATTTATTTTGTTTTCTGCAATAAGACACAGAAGACCTCAGTACCCTACCCACACCAAAGCTTGAAGTGGGAAAAAAATTTACCCTAATTTTGATTTGAGATAAACACTAGGCAGAGCCCATATCACTCTATATTCATTCATACTCCCATCTTCAATCAATTTTTAGCCACAAGATCAATTATCTGGATTTATGTTATAAGGAATTTCAAACACACTTCCTGAGGCAAGGAGCATAAGGCACAGACAGGAGAAGAGGCCAATGTGATATTAAAGGATACTGAATGGGCAGGCATAGGTCATGAAATCGAGTTCATATACTTTATGAGGGATGCAGTTCAGCCTGAAGCCTGCTTTTCATTTAATCTCAGAATTTCAGACCTTTCATTACAGCTATAGCATTTATTTGTTTTCTTGTTTCTGGCAAGAGAGAGAACCACTAACTAAGATTGAAGAAGATGAACAAAATATTAAAGAACAAACTGCTGAAGGGTGGAACATCGTACACTTATTGTCTAAAGAAAGAGGCCAAGATTTGAGTTTATCAAGCCAATACCACAGACACTTTCATGGACACAGTTGTTGCAGGGAGGCCAAGGGGCTGCAGCTCTCATGCTGGCAAGGGAGGATTTTTCAAGTGTCCTGATGGGCTGCAGAAGGGAAGGAGAAGGGTAGACACAAAATCTGAACCATTCCTGTTTTCCCCATTCACTGCCACAGCAGGAGCTAGTTTCTGCTGCGAGGCAAGGATCTTATTTTCTTACACATCCTTATGCTTTCTGTTGAATAAGCAGTTTGCTACTACCACTACACACACATTTAGAGAGACTGGGAAATGGGCGACTTCAGTTTTTTTAATTCTGTTCCGTTTCCCAATGCTTTTTTCCTAAATTATTTTCCTTAAAACTACTCAGGCAACATTATTAGATTTGGGGGTCAAAACATTTTTCAGAAGGACACCAAGTACTGCAGAAGATTTATGTGGAGTTTTAGTAACAACAGCAGAACAAAATTAAGCAGCCAACCTTTGTCCAGACCAGCAAGCAGCCTCTGCCCTCGCGGCAGGCAGGGACTGAGCACGGCTTCTCTCCGGCGTTCATCAGGGCACTCCAGACGTCCTGCTCGGTTCCTGCTGCCTGCCATGGTTCCCAGGGGATCACTGCAGCAGGGCTCCTGATGCATCGCCCATCTCAGCCCTCACCGGCACAGACTGGGGCCCCAGAGACCCCCTTCAAGAAGCTGTGAGCTAGGGATGTGTGCAGCCCGAGTGCCCTGTGGCAGGGAAACCCTAGGGGGCTGCTCCCCACTCAGCCTGCAGTCACAGTAGCTTTGCACCACTTCTGCTGCACAGCTCCCATTTTCTTGGGGAATCCAAGTGCAAATTTTCTATAGTGTGTCCTGGACTTCACTTCTTTCCCCCTCATTTCCAGCAGGTTTAGAAATAGCAAAGCCCTGGAATATTGCTGCCCAAATGAGTTTTAGAGTACATATCTATAAGAGATATGATCCAAAAAATACCTAATAACAGTTTTCTGTGAAACTCAACTCATTTCAAACCATATACTGGTATTAGACCCTAGGGGCAGCACTACATGAGTGCACTGGGGCACACTTACCCTGGGAGCCAGCACGGGGACTCCATCTCAAGTGAGGATCAATTCCAAACCCCAGAGCAGCTTTGCAATTTTCACAAATTATCTTCATTGAAGCCAAAGAGCAGTCACCAGAAAAGATTTTCCAGCTCCTGAGGAAGCCTGAGGATCCACTACAAAGCTCTTCTCTGAGAAACAGAGAGGAAAGCTCCATGAGACCCCAGGTATCCCCATTACATTGAACCTGATTTTGACTCCCAGGTAATTTAGGTGCCTTCAAAACTGTCACTCTAATTTCACATGAATGACTACTTATCCATAGTTGCATATTATAGCCTGCATTAAAAAAAATATATTTTTAAAGTGTCACTAGATATTTTTAATATGTCCTCGACACTTAAGGAAAAGGCTGCACTGAATAGACTTTCTATTTTGATATTTTCTGCTATGGTTAGCATCAGAAGGATGGCATATTTTTGATGAATTTCCTCCAAAGGATTACCTCCCAGTTAGAATCCTTCTGTGAAAGAGCTCAAATTGTGGGTGTAAATGAAAATGAAGGCTCTAAGCTACCACTCATGCTCTGTTATATAACATTTCCTTGACTCTAATTTACCCTGTTTGCAAAGTTGCTATGTTTGGTATCTTATACAGCCTACACTCAGTTCCTCAGGCTCAATTCAGAACATCCACTACACATAGCAATTAGTGTCATTTTATTATTATTATTATGAATGGCACAAAATCTAGTTTGCAGCAGGAAGCAAAGTAATTTCAGGGAGAAAGAACAGGGATGGGAGACAGGAAGAATCAACTTGCTAGTATTTTTGAAGCCAGCCAGAGTTGCTGGTTTTTGCACTACCAGCACACACTGATCCTCTAATGCCTGTCCTTTCTACTAAAACACAACTTCTGAAAATGTTAGACATCATGAAAACAGGCATGAGAAGACAGCATTAAAAGAGAGTCTGAAATAAACCTCATCACCTTCCTATAAAGATGGCCAAATAACTTTGCCTATAGCTACTTCATGGACAGACTTTGGCTGTTGTATACTTGTACTACCATTGAGACCTAAGGACTGCAAATATCCCTTGGCAGAACCAGTCCATAAGGTTTCCTTCTGTATTTGCCCTCACAGATGATGCTGAGTAGCAGAGTGGGGCATTAATTACTTATGTTACAATCCTGATTGCATCAGTTGCAATTTGCTGCACTTGTCTCACAGTTTGCAATTTGTTACGCTTGTATAAAGCAGTTCATAGCCTTAGTTTATGGGATATTATTTGCAGTTCTAAACAAAAACAAACCAAAGAACAAGCAAATAAAGCCTACAAAAACAGGAATAGCTTTCACCTCAGCTTTCTCTCATGACAGTATTAACTGGGGACAATTCAATTTTTTAAAATCTCTTTGTCTGCTAACCTTACTTGTTATCAAAGTGTCTGATTGTTTAAATGTCCTACATATTTACTCTGGAAACATTTTCACAGGAAATATTTCTTACCTGCCTGCTTAGAGAAGTAAAATTTCTGCCCATGGCGACAACAGGCATTCCTACCTCATGTTGTGAACTACATTGTAAACAACTCTGAGTCACAGCATCCAGTACTTATTTTCAAATTGGAAAGAGGCTGTTGGTAGCCAAAGGAGGTCTCTCCCTCTCACTGTCTCTGGTTGCTCAGGATGTTGCTGAGCAGTGCCTGATCTTTGGTAGAACATTCTCTGGTGGACCGAGACTGGTTTGGGCTGAGTAGCATTCAGGTGCCATCTATTCCTTTCCTGCTTCCTTTGTGTGCATTTTTTAACACAGTGTGCATATGACCCATTCGATAATGAGTATTTTGCAGGTCATATTCCTAAATCCTGAAACTGGGACAGTAGAGGCACACAATGGCCAGGTGCTGTGGGAGCTGCAAAGACAATTTGTCTGTGAAAGATCACAGAACTTCAGCGCCACAGATGTTTGAAGATCAGCCCGCCACACCTGAAAAAAACACAGAATGGGCAAGTCCATGACACAGGAACATGATGCCTAACTCAGCTCCTCTCCTGGAATTTGATCTGTTCCCCCTTATCCAATTTCTCTTTGCTTCAATCCTTTCTGCTTCTCTGTCCATTACCATGCATAATTTCAATGCCTAATTGGCATCTTATTTTAATGAGTTTGTCCATTTTCTCCCCATGTTCTTCTGATTTCTTTCTCGTTCCCCTTTTCCTTGTGAAGGTTTTCAATCCTTCAATCCCATTTTTTTCTTCACCGAAAAAGGAAAGAACAAAAACAAAAACAGTATCAGTAAATAAACCCATTTCTCTGAGCCTAGCCAATCTCCAGCAAAATCAGGCCAAATTGTTCAATGCAAATAACCTAGAGCAAAGGAATATTTGCTGTGTAAACAGGTATAAGCATGACCTGATGATACAAAAACTGATGTCAGAAAAGCTTGCAAGATCCCTGAGCAGCCTTTGCTACCTAACACTGGTGCCAGGACATCGTCCAGGGTCCACAAGAGGTGATCATAAATCACACACCTGTACATAGATAGGACTCCTGGACTATCAGCTTTCTTAGTCATCTGCTCAATGTTGCCTCTGTTCCTGCAACTCTCCCAAGCAAAAACAAGCAAGGGATGAGGGCAGGGCCTGTCCTTTTCAAAGTTGTGTTAACAAAAATTATACCCATCTGCTCAGAAGGTATGTTTTAGAGCATGGTGTATAGAAGAAACTGTGCTGTCATTGTGCCAAAGTTTGGTCTTTATTCCCTCTGACTCACAAAATAAAATAATCCTTGTAAACATAAACTGTAATCTTATAAAACAATCCTTTTAGCAGAGCCCTGAGACAGACCAATCTCTTGTAGATCTAAACTTACCACACAAGGAATGGCTCTTGGTGCCTGTCAAAAGCTCTATGCAGCACTTCCCCTCTGATAACAGTAATAGCAGACTGACAAGATAGGAACATCATGTCAGGCTGCAAGTTCTTTGGTTAACCTAACCCCTTAGGTTAAAACACTGGTATGGAAAAATTACATCAAGGAAAAGAATCCACCTCGATTCATGTTTTTGTTCAAATTGTATAACTGAAGTGACAGAGAAATACTCACAGACACTGAGACACTGTCCCCATGAAAAGACATTCTGCTGACACAGACCTGATGACATTGGTAAAGCAGAGACAGGTTTGCAGCATAAGCAATGGCTTTATATTGGCAGAGTGACATTCATAAAACCATAATCTTATGTGTGTTGTGTATACCAGACTATACAAGACACAGGAAAAACATATTTTTTTGCAAAACTTTTACTATCTAAGGCCTTAGTCCTACAGTCTAATTTATTCATGGACAATGAAAATTATCTTTTGAAATTCTCTCTTTCATGAAAACTGATGTCTGTTTTCTTTGTTAACAGGGTAAACCAGTCCCAGATAATGTAACAAGAACAGATACTATTAAGGGTAGCAGATTTTTGTGCTCACGCCTGGGACTTCATTTTTTAAGGACCTTGCCTCACATGAAAGCAGAGTTTTCAGACATAGCCACCATTTGTTCAGTAACAGACTGTTTATGGCACTTGAGAATGTCATGTCATTGCTATGGAAAACTGTAAGGTGTTCTCTCCAAGCAGTTAACAGTGTTTTTGGGAACAAAATGCTGGAGACAACACAGCACCTCACTCCCTCACACTGGAGATCTAGCAATCATAGGTGTAGCAAGATCAAACAAAGCATCCAATTTAATTCCCCCATTCTTTTTCCCCCCAGGTACACTCCAGCTTTCAAGATATCTGTGAGGTTATGAATCAACGCAGATAATCCCATCCTTCACATGTACAGACACGTTCTCGTAGCAGAGTGGCAAATCAGTGCAAATGAATCCATTGATCCCTCTCACAATTCAGCCACAAATCAATTTAGTGCAAGATTTATGTGATGTTGAGAACAGCAGTTGTAGTTTGAGCAATGATATAATTAGGGATGCTCTAAGTGTTTGGGGGAAAATGAAAGAATAGTGTTTCTCTTAACAAAGAGTAACAGGCACCGATGGAGCAATAATGTTTTTATTGTCTGCATAGTTCCAGTGACCTAACTGTTTTAGCCATAAATGGTCTTTAAGTTCTAGTAGTTTGCAATAAAACAAATCATTACTGCTATGGGCCATGTCATCACTAGAAACAGAGGAGCTCTTTTTCTCATTAAAACTGGCCACAGGCAAACATCTCCCACACACAGTGCAGTTTGAAATCTATAACATTATAGAGGCCAAAAAGTGAAGTCAATCTGACCATATTGTAAAAAGAGGTGATACATCCAAAAGGAACATCTCTCCAAGCAACAAAACACACACTGCCACCAGCAGGAGGTGACAACCTGTCAGACAGTTATGAGATAGAAGGAAACTAAATTCTAATACATGTGCAATGGCCTCATGAGACACCACCACGAGTACTGCAACCAGCTCTGGAATCCCCAGCACAAGTCCTGGAGCAAGTCCAGAGGAGGGCCACAAAGATGATTGGAGGGATGGAGCATATCTTCTTCAAGAAAAGCCTAAGAGATTGATGTTGTTCGGCCTGGAATAGAGAATGCTTTGGGCTGACATAACTGTGGACTTCCAGTACCAGGAGTGAGCCAACAAGAAAGACAGAGAGGAATTTTCACTAGAGCTTGTAGTGATAGGACAAGAGGGTATGGCTTCAAAATGAGAGTGGGTTTAGATTAGATATTAGGGAGAAATTCTTTACTGTGAGGGTGGTGAAGCATTTTGAACAGATGATCCAGAGAAGTTTTGGATATCCCATCCCTGGACATTTTCAAGGCCAGGTTAGATGGGCAACCTGACTTAGTGGAAGCTGTCCCTGCCCCTCAGTAGAGGGGTCAGAACCAAACAATTTTGAAGGTCTCTTCCAACCTAAGCCATTCTGTGATTCAATGATTCATCCATGCAGGTATACTTTCACTTGTCCTGACACTTAGCTATGTAGAAATAAGGATAACTTCAGTTATACTGCACTCTTGGAAATTAATATATGAAAATACTTCCTCTGTGGTATAAAGGCATATGACTCCTGTTTCTTTCTGTTTGCCCCCTTAGTAACTGATATCCCACATTTCCTTTAACTAGATCAGAATTTTTCAAAGTTCCACAAATCAAGACACACAGAGCACATCAACCTTTACCCTCACAAGTACACCCCGTCCCCATCACGTCTCCAAAGCCAGGAAAAAACGAGTGGGATTCACCTTCCAAACCTTTCACATTGCTGATGTGTTCTAGGGGTTTTGTCACTTATTGTACTTCCAGTTAATGAATTGGGTTTATGGATGTAGCGGTTTCACATTCACTTGCTCGCCTGCTCACACCAAGCGAGAGTGTAGTGTAGTGGTTTTATGAGAATAAGGATTAAGAGAAATGCAAAACAGGCCTAAACTTCAAAGATAAAAATAGTTTATTAACAAAAAACAACAGAATCAAAATCAACCCCCAGGTGGTTTCTTCTTCCTCCCCCCAGCCCCTCACCCATGATGGTTCCTTTCTCCCACCTCATTTATCTTCCTTTACCACCATCCTTCTCACCAACAACACAGAGAAACAAACTTAGAAAACCCCTGGTCAATTTACCACTCTTGAAATAGGCTTTCATCAGTCCAATTGGAAGAAGAGTCTCTCTTGTCTCACCATGGAGATTTTTCCCACAAGAAGCATAAGTCTCTTGTAGAATCCATATCACTGTGAACTCCCGCCCAGAAAGGATATTAGTTCACATGTGACACAAGTCT
>VZTR01020484.1:36465-51718 GCA_013400775.1 Chaetops frenatus
GGGGGGGAAAACCCGGCAGGGTCCCGGCCGCAGCCCTGGCACGGCCGCCAGGCCCTGGGGCCCGGAGCGGCCGGCCAGGGCCATGCCGGAGTTACCTTCCCCGCGGGCGGAAGTCAAAGAGCGCTTCAAACTTCCCGCTCCTAAAAAATGTAAGCTTCGCAAAGACGCCTCTAATTTCAAGTGGCTACATGAAGTGCCCATCTTAAAATTAGCCAATCCGTGGGCTCCTCACCTCTGCTGGAAACTGTGCCCCGGTGGAAGTAGAAAAACAAAGAACCCCCCCAGGAAGGAGAAAAAGAAAGGAAAAAAAAAGTTGTTGTCCTTTAAACCACAACAATGGACTGTTAGAAAACAGATCTAAACGTCATGTTACCCTGACAAAATATTGCCTAGAGAAAGAGGGCACTTCTACTCAGTCATTTCTGCACAGCCATTTCAAAAGGCTGCGTGCAAACTGGAAGGGTCAAGGTATCCTAGTGGTAGCAAACACTTTGTTCAAGACCTTGGGTATTTTCAACCAAATTTCACTGTCAACTTTAAGCTCTTCTCTACTACACTTATCACCCTTTAAATTTTAAAGATTGATTGGACTGGTAAGAAATTAATTATTTTAACATTGTTTAAATCTGTATTTTTTTTTTGTTGTTTTCATTTGTTTTTCATTTCCAGACCTTTTTGATGCCTGTGTATTTATTATATGCATGTAAAAATGGGAAAATATATTTAAATAATTGGACTTTTTAAGTAATCACGTAAGAATGTCATAAAAAAATTGTGGGGTTTTTTTGTGTGCAAGACAAACTTTAGTTTTCTGTTTTATTTTTATCTGGTAGGTAAGGCCTGACATTGCTAGATAGCTTAGCAGCTCACAGATAGCTCAAGATTGTATTTTGGCTTGTCAGAAACATGATGAAAAAGAGGCAAGAGCTCTTTGAAGCCTTATCTCTTTTTAAATCATGTAGCTCGTATCCCCAAGCTTCATCATGCACATGCATATTTGTAAATTATATTCATCAGCAGTTTTGTATTATACTCAATATAATATATAGTAGTTAACATCACAATAGTAATGTAAGATTAAAAATTGTTAGTGATATTAAACATGAACTCTGCAAACATTCTGGAAAGCATCTTGACTGGCTTGTTGTACAAGAATACTTGATGCAAAGACAGGCCTATTCCCTTGCTTACTACCGTATGGCAAATCACTTTAACATGAAAATTAAGCTTCCTTAGGTGAAGCTTGTAATCATAATTACAGTGAAATAAACCATTAAGTGTTTAGTTCTATCTTACAATACAAAAACTTTTAGCTAGGTCTCTCCAAGAGCATAAGAAGTTTATTTTATGAAGATTTACTGAAAAAAAAAAAAATACACTAAGAGCAAATAATAAAAGAGTTTACATACATGAAAACTCCAGAAAATGGAAAGACAGACTGTATGTCACAACAACCAGCATTTCTTTTCATTAAATCTTTGAAATCGTCAAATTCTCCCTGATTATACTCAAAAATTATACTTTGAGCAAAACGTACCAGAGGAAATACCTGAGACACTTCAACATTTTTTTTGGAATGCACCTTTCCTCTTTGCATTTCTGGCCAGCATTATCTTTATGTTTTCAAGATAATCTAAGAAAATTGTAAAATTTTGAAAAACACCACTTTGCTATCAATAGTTTGAAAGCTCAATTATTTTTGAGGAAGAATAAAAAAAATAAATGTAGGAGCTAAATCTGAATAGCTTTCAGCAAGCTGTGTGCCAGATTTCAAGGCAGTACAACAGCTACATTTATAGACTCATCCTGCCTTAAAGTGTATGAAATTCATAAAAATAGAAAAATTACATCATGTTCTGCTGCATCATTCTCTCACTGTTTTCTGCATTTTCATATTCCCACGTCTATGAAAAATGACATATGGATTATGAAAACATATTCATCTATTCACCATGAATCTTGTCATGTTAAACACACACCTTTTTCTGCCAGCATTAGAGAAATAAGTCTTATAATTAGCAATAGCAAATAAAAAGAAAACCGACAGAACTTATTTTTGTCTTGATTGCAACCTTCCAGTAGCATCATGTAGTAATACAATAGTCCATCTGCTTACACCTGGGAGAGTTTCTTTCACATTATTTTTGCCCATTTTCTGGTGTCCTTTGTATAACATTTGAAACACTGCAACTTCCTAGTCAATCTCCATACAAGCCAAGGAATTCCCAAAAGAGACATATGATTTAGGGATAGATTTTAAAACACTTATCCAGAATTGCAATGTCTGTGCTTATTTGCCAAATAAAAGCAAGATGCACCCAGCTTGAGAAAATTCCAGTCTCACTTGAAGATAGGATTTAATGCTCAAGTTGTGCAGTGCCATGAATTATCACTCAGTGTAGTGGGGAATCCTGCCCAGAGCCATCACTGCCTCCTCACTGCTGATTTTCACATGCAGCCCCCGTGCCCCAGAGCAGCCCAAACGCTCCCTTGAGCTGGAGTCAGCATCCTCAGGGCTGCAAGGCAGCCAGTCCCAGTCCCATACAGCCCCAGCCCAGGGTGTGTGTCAGGATAACCTGAAAAGGGAAAGCAGGTGCAGCAGTGATGGAGCAGGTGCTCCCTGAGGAAGCCTTTACCCTCGGAAGGATCCTAGACAGTTGCTTCATTGCCCCTTCAGCCCCTGGCAGCAGCAAGAGAGGTTGGAAGCAATCAAATACCTTCTCGTGAGGTGTATTGGTTCAGCAGCAACATCACAGCTTTAAAGATGTTATTGGACATTTTCACACATACCTTTAATTTTCAGAATGGTTTAACAACTGGAGTCATGAAGTTAATATACTGAGAGAAGCTATGCAGGTGTAACTTGAGCAAGAGTAAATTTTACTATGCTGTCAGTCTTGCTTAGAATTTTTTAATAAAACACACCAGTGTTTGTTTGACTGATGTGCTCTGCATTAATTTTTAAAAAGATAATATTGAAACTATATTGTCTCATAAAAAAAATATTCAGTAAAACTTAAGAAAAGTGTTTGTAAAAGTATCATTTTACTCACAATTTCATGCTCTTATCAGAGATGATCACAAATTCAGATATTATACCTGAACTTCTGGCAAAAAAAAAAAAAAACAAACAAATCCTCTCGTAACCATCACTCACTAGGTGAATAATGCAAATGGCTCAGACATATGAACACCTGCACAGGGATCCACGCTGGCTGAATTTTATTCCTACATATTTACATTTTTGGAAGAAGAATCTAGAGCAGAAAAGAGAGTTTACCTTCCCACTAAAACCAGTATTAACTGTAACATTGTTAACAGATTGAAATCTGAGCAGCATTTCAGATCAGACTGGAGTTTTATTCCCTCATGAATCACTACATAAAAGAATAATCTTTACCAAAAAAGGTAAAATTAAGTACAGGAGGAAAAGGCAGTCCTATATGAAAAAAGTGCTAGGCTGGAATACTCTCAACTACACCTTTTAGTATTTCAAATAAACCATTATACATGCCTTCATCTGTATGTGGTATTTAATCTGACTTTCCTCCTGATGTTCTTCCTACTGTGTGCCCTCTTTCCCAGGACGATGAAGGACTCACTGAATATTCCAAAACCCACTGGCTTTTTCTGCTCTTCTCTCCTCAGTGGGTAGCATTATCTGGTATGTCCAGAATACAACAAACATGTGCTATGCTTTTTCCTCTCTTTGTAGCCAGGGTCCAGACCCTCAAACCCAGCTGCCATTGAACTGGGGAGAATGCAGCACTGCCTGGGTGCACAGTGCCATCACCCAGGATTTGCCCACTCCTGATCTTTCACATCAGGAGGCTTTGCACGGGGAAATCCAACCCAGCACTGTTCTTAGGTCTATCATATTGATAACTTTGACTCTTGACATGTGTAAGGACAATTTTGTCAAAGACCCTAAGGCAACTATCCCTGAAAGCCAGACTTTTTTCTTCATGACTGAATTACACTTTTAGATTCATATTAACCTGAATTATGAGTTGCCTAATCTCACTCTCATTCATATGTGTGTAACTATGGTTTTAACACATTGCTTGCTAACTTTCTTTTAAATTTGTATCAGAGGAGAATGACATGAGTTATACCTTTCACAGAAATGTGTAAAAGCTATATGAGGTATGTTGCCACTTTTTAAAGCCTGGGACATTTATTGATGCCTTATTATATGCTACATTAACAAACATAGTTTTGTGGCTTTAGTATCAAACTCGATGTAGAGCTAACATTACACTGTGATTTTCTTTTCAAAACTTTTAGCCAAAGAAGAGCTGTCCATATGTTTAATGCAATGGTACATCTCCTATGGTATGAGTGCTCAGATAACACAGCTGGCAGGACTGCTCTTGAGACCAGACCTCTGGATCCTTTTCTTCATTTTTAATAGCTCACAGCACAGAAAAATTTCTCACTGTGATGTTAAAACAGGATAAATGCCTGTGTTAGCAAAACAGTAGTAGAAGATAAACCAAAGACTAGACCAAAAGGTATGTGTTACTTTACCTCTGTAGGTAGTAGCAAAAGCCTGAAAGGGCAGCAGAGTAGGTTTTTTCACCGAAGTTCCATAAAACAGTCAATGCGAAACAAAACAGAGCTATCCCAGTGACTTGAATGCATCCAAAATATCAGCAAATTCAAAGCATTTTCAAAAACCCTCATTCTGCACTTGCATTCCTGCTTCCCTGAAGAAATTACCTGAGTTTAGCACTGAGTTTAGCTGACTCAGATGCAAATGTCCACAACACACGTGGCACTTGAGTCCTCCCGGTGCTATATTGTCACAGCAACACAACACTGCACATGGTGTTCCCAGTTCTGAGGGTAGATACCAGGAACCTGAGTGAGCCACACAGGAATTGTTTTTGTATTGGATCATGAGACTGCTTCTCTGCCTTTTTGTGGCCCTGTGTGGGTGTGTTTCTAGCCTGCCAACACAACAAATTAAAACATTTCTGATTGCACATACTTTTCTTCTCTGTTGTGGCCACTGTTATGTATAACCTGGTAACTTTTCTATTAATAAAAGGTGGTTCAAATAGAAATACAAAACAAAACCTGTCAGAGAAGAAGCTCCCCGTATCCACAGCTCAGTGATAAGAGGACTGATCAAGACTATTATGCAGGATGGATGAAAATGTGAAGCAGAAGATGCAGATCAAGGTCGCTTCAGTTTCTTTGGGGTGGTCTGGCAATGCATTGTTTCTTCTCAGACATGAACTAGGAAGTGGCAAATGAGGTGAGGGATGAGGAAGAAAGAAAGAGAGGTGGTTCTTCATAAAGTAGGTATAATAGGAGTCAGTAACTCCTTGTCACTGGTTGTTGTAGATGTTAAGATGCCTTTGATCAAGAGGAGAACCGTGTCCAGGATCATGGAGGAGGAAGCCTACTGAAGGCTATTGACTGCAGAGGGATTACCTCAAGTTTCTTATATGTGTGCTGCCATAGGCACTGTATTTAGGCCAATAGGCCATATTCTGACCCACTGCAGCCCTCTTCACACACTTGTATATCATTAGATTTAAAGAGAGGCAGCTTACAACTAATGGTTTTTCTATTATGCTTACTATGATCTAGCATATATGACATTAACACGGTAATTGAAATACATTTTTCACTGGTTAGGTTCATAAGCCTTCTCAGTTCCTGGCTATTGCATGAAGAATTAGGATACCATTTTCTGAGGCAACAGGAATTACACGCCTCATCTCCATGTACACTGAAATGAAAATGTACTTCTTAGTGTTTGCACATACAGACATCCTGCCAAGTACATCAGCAGTTGCTTGAGTCACAGCATCTGCTGAGTTTCTGAATCATGCTCTTAACCTTGAATGTAGTGAGACATTGGAAACAGCTCCTGATATGTGCTTCAGCTTTATATATTTACATACCACAGGGAGTATGAGATATGCAACAGTCATAAGTGTCTCATTAAAAGAATCATACTCTGCTTCCCATCCAAAATACCTGGACCAGGACTGGAAAGAAGTCAATGCATTCATTGGTCCCCCAGTGCAAAGATAGTTTAAAAAAACCAGAGTATTCACATTTTCTTTCCCCACAAAAACATACCAGTATATATTTTTGGTTTATTCTTTAAAAGATTTCAAAAATGTACCTAAAGTAATTAATCTGGTGCTTTTTGTACATTGCAATATTAGCTGTGATAGGCAGGGCTGCTATGCAGAGGAACCTCAGGGAGTTGAATGAGTGGGCTGACAGCAACATTGGGAAGTACAGCAAAGGCCAATGCAGCATCCTGCCCTGTGGAAGCAATCAGGCCATGCAACAGTACAGACTGGGGATCAGCTGGCTGAAGAGTAGCTTCACAGAAAAGAATGTGCAAGTCTCATGGAACACAAGCTGAACATGTCAGCAACGTGCATTTGTCCAATTAAATATTCAGAGATTTTTACATCATCATGTTGGTCAAATGCGGGTTCTTGTTGCCTGCAAAAGCTGTGAAATCTCTGTCCTTAAATTTGTACAAAACGCAGAGCACCTGCTCTACTCTGACTATGCTCTGAGTGGGACTAGTTCACGTCCACACAGTTGATATCCAGAGCTGATTTCCAACCTGAATTAAAGAGTTATTCAGTTATTTCTCCCCAATGACAACGCATTTTAATACCTCTAAATGATTTCATATTTAGGGCAAAACAGTTGTGCTCCCTCCTTCCACTGCAAGCCCACTAAACCACTACTAACAATAAAAAAAAATTCCTCCTTAAACTGAACTGTCTATGATTATAAACCAGATGCATTTTAGTCAGACCTCTGTGCTGTTAATCGAGGTCTGGAACAAACAGAACAGACTTTCACTGCTAACTCCAGCAGCAGCCAATAGCAGATGCTCAGGGAAATATCAAGCCCTCAGTTTTGCCTTTAGCATTGGATCAAGTGAGTGGCTGGAACGAGCCCCCTGTCATCACTGGACCTCTATACAGGAATGGCTCAAAGAATAAAAAACAACTACATAAAAATGAAGTGAAATCTTCAGCAGCAACTAGTTCATTAAAATCAGCTAAGATACCAGGGGGAGTGGTTTCTGGAAGGACCAGACAACCATCTTTGAATTTCATCTTCCAGGAGACATATTTCAGAGGTTTGTTTAAAAAATAAGTAAGGCAGAATAACTGTTCCACTAAATACCTCCTTTACATCTAGAAATCAGTCCTTAGAACTGATTGCTAGAGGTAAAGAAGGTGTTTATTGGAACAGTTATTCTGAACCAGAAGTCACAGCCAGATCACTGCATACAAAAAGGTAATCAACATAAAGTATTTTCTTTATCCTTTTTAGTTATTTTTTTAATGTATTTGGTCATCTAGCTCCTGAAAAATTTTCNTCTTTTTCTTGCTTCAGTGCAAAGAAGTTGTGGCTGAGGATTTTGTAATGTGCTCTGTTTTGTACCCTGATAGCACAACACATGCAAGGAGCTGTGTGATGACTCTCAGCTCTCTCTGTGTCTCTTGCTCCCTTCACAACAGTGTCACACACTTTCTCTCACCCATCATATTTCTAAAGTCACATCTCAGTTGAATAAGTTTATTTTATTCCTTATCTTACCCAGTCTAAAAGAATAGGAAACCTCATGGGAATGGAAAGCCCAGTTAGAAGTTTTGCTAGCTGGTATCACTGAGAAAGAACGTGCTGCTATCTGACAACAGGTGTAAGGGGAAGCCATAGCAAACTCATTTTGCACTCCAGCTGACTGCCTGAGGCATGCCAAAATTGAACATGTGAATTCCCTATGAATAAAATATATTCATAAGCGTTATTTTGTTCTGAGAGTTGTCACTTCCTACCTGATGGGGTGAATGCAAACAGCTGAGCTGTGGACAACAGCATAACCTGTAGCAAGTCAATAACTTCTAACACAGAAGACATCTTCCTTTTTAAATGTTTGACCTCTATACTTGGAGAATTATATTATTCACCTTTACGTTATCTTTTAAAGTGTAAAAAGCATTGGACCACACACACGAAATCTGACTACACAAGATCTATGCGAGAGCATTAGATTTTGATATGGTGTTTTCAGGATTATAGACACCCTCTGGCTTAAACCCTGTGCCAAAAAGGATGATTTGTAAATTAGGGTGTCATTAAGTCTGTAGCCCCTAGCAAAAAACCAGACACAGTTGAACCACCCATGTGCTTTCAGATCTTTCTATACATTGAAAACTTTAGCTTGCAGAGTGTCATCCCAACAATATTGCACTGTTTATTCAGCCACTACTCAGTATTCCTGGTTTTACAC
Source organism: Chaetops frenatus (assembly GCA_013400775.1). Taxonomy (NCBI): domain Eukaryota; kingdom Metazoa; phylum Chordata; class Aves; order Passeriformes; family Picathartidae; genus Chaetops; species Chaetops frenatus. Next base: position 44,756 of record VZTR01020484.1, read on the forward strand.
CACCAGAGAGAAAGTAAACAGATAAATTTCACACACAGCTCTCTGTGTTCAGCTTTTTTTTTCTTCTTTCGCCACATTACGGTCTCTTGTTTTAATGTAAAAAGGACTAAGTAATAATTCCATTTACCCCTGTTCCCATTTTACAGAATCCTTCAGGAGTTGGTTCATTCAAATAAAAAATTCGACTCTGATCTTCCCATAATTGTGTTATGTTTGAACTATTTTCAAGAGGTTTACTTCCTTTATGTGCTATGAATAATTCCAGTGTTCAGAGACTTTGCAGCTGTTCAAACTGCAGCTCATCTTTGAGTGGCTCTGCCAAAATTTAGATGCATGCTTAAGCATGTGTGTGTATAAACACATACACAAACTCTTGACAAGCAGGGTGGTAAAATACAGCAAATCTAATCAATATGTAAAACTATTCCTAGGAAAAAATTTTTTGGCATGTTTTGCATGCCAAGTTAAAAAATTTGGAATTTTTAAGAAATAATGAATCCAGTAGAAAAAAAATCTGAGCACATAAAGGTTCTCTCTGCTGGACTGGTTTCTACAAGACTTTCTGTCTATCAGCATCCTCCTTAGTGGTGCCTCCAAATCTAACTCGAACAAGTGTTTCCCCCACTAGTAAGAGGCCATGGTTAAACCCCATTTATATGGGCAAAGTAGCAGAATGGGAAAGGCAGAAGTTAGCATGCTTTCTAAAGAGGAGTTCAGAGAGTTTAGAGGCAAAAAATAGCAAAAAAGCCCCAGTCCCTAAGTCAGGAACTTTTGACTGGACTTTGCTTCCTCTACAAGAGTTTACTGCAGCTCGTGCCTACATTTCTCCTTTTCAGTCCTTTTCAACATAACTTTTTTGTTTCCAGTCTGTTCCTTACTATTCTTACTTGGAAACATCTTTTCATTCCTGCTATCTCCCCAGCTATCTTCCTGTCATCTGCACATAAATAATGCAACTGAACAGGGATGTAATGCCTGACTAAATTAAATTTAAAATAGCGAAGACTAAAAATTCAGAAAGCTGAAGTCAGAAAACCTGCTCAAAAGCAAAGTTCCTCAATGGAATCCCAATGTAACTTTTATCCCCTCTTACGTTTGTTAGGAACTAAGCCTGGATGCTGAGTGATGCCTCAGGAACCTCTGACTGCAGAACAAGTTATCCTCAGCTCACAGTAGCTTAATGATCCATATGGGCAAAATATTTGCAACTGTCTAATAAAAATACTAAGCCACTGATGTTCATGCTGTGCTATCATTATAAAACAATCAGCTGGGGAGAAGCTGGAGTGTTTCACCAGCTATTACTGGAAGCCTCAGCAGAGGAATGACTTTTAGTTTGTGAGCTACAAGTTGAATTTGCAATCCTGACTTCTCTGTAATTAAGGAAGAAGCAAATAACTTGTAACTGACTGTTTGCTAGCATGTGCCATTTGGAGCCTCATTAATATTTAATATTCAGAAAAAAATTTTACTATTTGCATTTTTAACTGAAATTTATGTTGATAGGAAATGATCAATCACTCCCTTGCCATACACAATAGATATTTTTTTTCTAAAGAATGTTAGAGAATAAACAGAATAAAAATATCCTTTCATTGGGTGACCTCATAGTCTTGTTCCAGACAAAAACTCCTTCTAATCAAGTCTATATGGTGTCCAGCACAAAAAAAATTCAAAATCTGGTTGAAGCCTTTGTATGTTCTATCAGTGTTAATAGGAAACTACAATAGTAGTCAGTAAAATGAGAAAATTAAGTTCAGTGTGATTCACTCTTTGAAAGGAAATTTGTACCTTGAAGTTTCATAAAGGAGAAGTATTCAGTGTACCAATCAATCTCTAGCCAGAGGGAAAGAAAGAGTAACTCATCAGAGAATCCTCACACTCAGGCTAAAAACTCATGAGTTTCTGAAGTGCAGCTCCTTAAACACAGGTTGCTTTAGTCATTTAAATGCCACACTCTCATGCCACCATCTGTCACGAGGCCACTAAAGAAGTGTCCAACTAAATTATGCTAACAATTTCTGAAGGATCTGTAGCAGATGCATGCTTTGTGGAGTTGCTGAGGACATACATAATGAACAAAATGCTGCTCCTCTTTCTTTCATTAATTACCCTATTTTTAAGACAAAAGTGTTATTTACTTTTTATTACTGCCTTGGACTATGCAAATTGATTCTGTTCTGTTGTTTTACACAAGTTTACACATACTTACATTCTGCAAAATTTTTAAAACCACATAAAGTGTGGTAGACAATACACAAGGCATGATGTTTGGTTTTGTTTTTATCTCTTAGGAGGCTACAGCTAGCTCTCTTTCATAGGTCACTGCCTTTGAATTCCATAAGTGTTCTGCACAGTGACTGCCTTACATTAGCTATTAAAATAGCACCTAGCAAAAAAAATAAGATCTGAGCTGTTATAACAAGCAGCAAAATACAAAGTGCCTTGAAAACTGAGCATATTAAATATGCAGACCACAGAGGCCTCTCACCCAACCATTTCAACAGTGTGACAACAGGGACTAGGATTATTATAGTATCATTCTGGTACGAAGTGCTATCTTCAATTGCACTTTTCTGACCCAGATATTTTCAGTGTGCCTCTTAATGGGGAAAACTCATGGAAACAACCAGAAGAGGTCCTCATTCATACAGTGATGTCATGCTAATTTTTGTGCTTTTCAAATTCAGATGCAGCTGTTCTGACAGACAGCTTCTTGGGAGTTCAGGAAAGGAAGGTAGAGCAAAACAGCCTGTTTCCATATCAGGGGATATTCAGGAGCTTTGAAAACCTTCCTGTCAGGTAGCACTTGATAGGAAAAGATTGCATGGATGAGTAGAATTGGTCCACAACAGGGAACTGTCTTAATTGCTGCTTATTTTTGAACACTGCAGACTACAGAACACTGAAGATCTTTTCCCACAAGAGGTTGCATCTCATCTCCTTGCCACATTGACACAGCATCCTTAGCAAGGGGGAGAGCCTGTGAAGGAAAGGGCAGAGATCCCACTCAGGAACAGCAAACACAAAGAAATTCACCCAGAGCAAAGCATCCTCAGCTCTGTGCAGCAAATGGTCTCTGAAGTTGTAGCTGCTACATGTGAAAGAGCTTCAAGTCAGTGTGGATAAGGGGTGAGGGATAAAAGTCAAACTTGGTATTCTGGAGGGTGCACATTTCACATGCTGAGGGTAATTGCACTGATTCCATCTTGAAAAGCAGATAATAAGACTTCCAAAACAGTAAGAGAAAGGCAACAAAAATTATTAGAAACTTGAAGAAAACAGGTTGTGTGAAGGGAGACAAATTTAATTTAGAAAGCAATCCAGATTGAAAAAATACACATAATGAAAAATAGTGAGAAATTATTCCTTATCTGTACCTGATTTCAGGATTAAAATAAAATAAAATTTTTAAAAAAGAAAAAAAGAAAAGGGGAAACTCACTTATTTTTAATTATTCCTTTTAACACACTGCATGTCAATCAGGTTTGGAACATAATAGTGCCACATTGAGGCCAAATTAATAAAAGAGTGCTGAAAGACTTGTGGAAAATACATCCTTCAGGCTGTTTGATAATTATAATTTGAAACCAGTTCAAGTAGACCCTGACAGCTGTTTGCTGGAGCCTGAAAGGGACACAGGATTAGGTCCATATCTTCAACTCCTTTCCAAACAGCCTCACCAAAGTGTAGGATACAAGGCTAGGCAAGTCTTTGGTCTGACCCCATGCAACAGTTTCTTGTCTACATAGAACAACTCTCTCCCCCCTTATCTGTTGACAGAATAGGTAAATAGCTATAAATCTGGTAGAACCTGAGTGGAGAATCTCTGTCAGGTCCCATTACCTACAAAATAGTAAATAAAAAGACAGAAAATAAACAGAGCATAAAGTACTGGAGTGGGTGGTGGGAAGGGAAAGGACAACAAAACTGTAACTTTTTTTGAAGATATTTTAGGTACTGATTTTGTTCAGCAAGTTTGGAACCTTGAAACCTTCTGCCAAATGAAATCTGACAGCAAGAGAATAAAAACACTGGCATTCCTCAGGGTTTTCTATGGATTTTTTAGTATCCATACTTATTTGCACTAATGACTAGCTGATTATTCATACTGCTTCAAATCATAGTAAGAGGAGTTCCATTATGCTTTAAAAGGAAGAGTACTTATCCATTCACACTGCATCAGGAGGGGGGAGGTCTGACTTCAAGCTTATTTCACAACATTCCTGGTGTTAATTAACAACATCTGAGCCCCCACATAATGATCCATGCTGCCAGACACTTGCATCTGTTTATAAACATAACTGCTGGAATATATTCATTTATTGCACAGGGATATACTGTCTGAATAAATTGTATAGTTCAATAACTAAGTAAAACACAGTAAAAAAAAAGAAGAAAAAAGCTGAAAACCTGCTGAAGCTGAAATAAGTTCACTTTTAGGTGCAATAATCCAACAGACCATCAGCTGGGAAAGACAAACCTTTATAAGGGTAACTTGAGACTTGTAACTGCCCTAGGTTTGGTATGTTTCTTAGTATCTAAATAAATAAAACATTAATATTTTTCTGGTGATTGTTTTCTTGGATCTATTTTTTCCAATATATTGTCCAAAACTTACCTGTTTCAATTAGCTGGTTATCTGTTTTTGCTTACCCAAATTCTTCTACAGTATATTTAGACAGAATCACTGAAATGAGGATTTTTGCCTACCTTTGGCTCATGTAGAGCTCCTTTTTTAATTATTCTGAGGAATTTTTCTCATAATTGAAAAGAAATTCAGGTTTATCATTTTTCACATCTAATTCTCTGCACAATTCTTCACAAGTCTCTGCTTATTTCTTGCTCCTAACCTGCCACAAGGTAGCAGACTCAGAAAAGATTTTTCTCATGAGTCACCTGCTACCCTCTTGCCAAAGTCCTATATGAAAATTGAGGGCAATTTCTTGCAGAGCTCCCCTGACAGGTGGGCTCATTTGAAACTTGAACTGTTAATGATTTCTTTCTAACAGCCACTCAACTGCTTATTCATTTAAGTTTGTGCAAATCCTTTAAGTGTTCAAGTGGAAGCATAAAGGGATTTTGTTCCTTATAAGAACTTATGAGAACTACAAACATCTCCCCTCAGGTTGGCAGAAAGATTTGGTTATAGCTGAGACCTAGCACTACTTTCCTGAAATTCTCTAAAGCCATTTTTACAGACAAAAAGAGATTTAATGTCAAGGAAAACAAAACAAAAAAAGTTCCAATAAAATCAACCAACCAGCCAAAACAATTCTTGCCTAGTAAATAAAGATATTAATAAAATTTATGTAATATTTTAAGTGCAGAGAATCTCAAAAAAAATCTGGTAGATGAAATAAGTATCAAAATTTCTTATAAATTAATTCCTGTACACTTAAGAAAATTCTAAAAATTAGGAATACCTGAATAAGGGAAATAAATTCCTGAAAGTATTCTGAAAACAGAATGATAGCTGGAAGAGGGGAACAAGGAACTTGTGGAGATTTCTTTCAGGCTGACAAACTCAAGATGTACATTACTTAAATTAATGTTGTGCATTCAGTAGATGAGAAAACAAGAAATTACCTTGCTCTGCATGGTTCCCTACCAGCTGCTTGCTCTTGTATTCTTTTTGTTCTCCTGTAGATCCCTTTTTAGCTAGCTGTTCACCTGTAAGTTTGGGTAAAGAGAAAGATATATTCCATAGACACATGGGCTCATACACCTTACATTTTACAGATAAAGTATCTGAAAACAAGTTTTGAGTTTAGTAAAAGCTGGAGAAAATACTCAGTTTGTAACCATGAAGATAATTTTACCTGTGCAACACAAAAAAGGTATCACTGAGGCAAGGAAGATTTGCATTCTGAACAAACAAGAAAATTACTTTCATACAAGAAAGAGTGCATGAGCATTGAGTAAATTACTGTCCCATCTTTGTATTTCAAATGACTGTTAAGAAAATAGGGGGAGAAGGATCTGAACATCACTTTCATAGTCTGATATCTTTCCAAATGCCTCTGGAATTGTACTTTTAAAGCACAAAGATCAATTTAAATCTTGTTGTGTTGTATTCTGTGTGTATTTGGTCAAATAAAACAAAGGAAGAATGGAAAACTCAACTAACCACTGTAAAAAAATTTACTCATCATCTGTAAGAGCTTTGAAATCTCATTTTGACAAGACAGTTATTCTGTGCAAAAAACAGCATGTTGTGAAAAGAAGGAAAGCGAGGAAATGCAAAAGCTGTGTAATATCATTTCCCTTTGGTACTGGATGTTTTTTTCTGTCAGTTTAGATTTCATCACATTCTTCTAAGTCTACAGTTTACATGAGAAACTACGTTGGCCATATTAAGACAAAAGTGCTGTGCACATTCATGTGCACTCAATTACTACAAGAATGTTTCAGCCATCGAAACAAGTAGGTTTCTTATTTGTATTCAGGAAGAGCAGCTGTTTCTTGAGTATTGAGACAAATTTTAATTCTGATAAGATTACATTCTGACTCCACAAATATGTGTCTAAGTCTTAATGAAAAATTAGCAAGGATTTGAATTATGAGATACTACTTATACTACAGAAACTATAATTAAAGAGTATGCGTGGCTGGGTGTGTTATTTTAGCTAATAATTTATTTCTTGCTGGTGTTGGTACTGAAGTACTCAATACAATTCCCTTAGGGTTTTTTAAGACACTCATTGAAAAAGAAACAGGTCCTATTGACTGCCATGGTAGCTTTGGTAGATCAGGTATGGTCTAAAAAAGGACAGTCTGTGTTCCACATTACTTTGGAAGGCCCTGCTTATTCTTCCAAAGCAAAGAAAGTTAGAGTTTTCATGGCAGGCAAAGGCTGCCCTGGTGCCTAGAATCACATCATGCACTTTCCATACCACACCACTGCACAAAAAGGTTTCTGAACTATGATAGTTTGCAGCATACTGATTCCTTTAACATGGA
>VZTR01020484.1:58147-104861 GCA_013400775.1 Chaetops frenatus
AAGAGGAGGACAGGAAATTGTAGATTTATCTAACATAAGATTGCATTTCTGCCACTACAAAAAAGGATGTACATCTTTCAGGCAGGGATATTTGTGCCTCCTCACAGATTTGTCTCTAAAACATGAGAGAATACAACATATGTATGTTGCATTGAATAAGTAATATACACATTTAAATCATATCTCTTTGTGTGGTGCAGCAGGGAGAAGTCTCCTTTTCTTGCTGGTAATTAGCAGGTGCAGCAGATGGTGAGGCTTACTGTACTTGGTAAGGTCCATTAAAGGAACTCAGGCTGCCAAGAGATTCTTCATTAGAATAGGCCTCTTAAGGTGTACCAAGTAGCTTTTCCTAGGATATAAGAAGCATTCTTTTGTGCAGCAGCATATTTCTAAAATAATTATTCTCATTCCTACTGAATGGTTTTCTTTCTGGCATCAGGAACATTATTCTGATTATAACACCCAGAGGCACCAAATTATGGATACACAGTCAGACACCATCTCTGTCACTACCCAAAAGAGCTTGTAAGTCAAACAAAAGAAATAGACATTATAATCATTGCCCATGTCAAAAAAGAGAAGGCAAATAGATCATATCTTGTTAACATGGCAATACAGAGCCATAGACAATCGGGGTCATAAATTCAGACCTCAGACTGCTTAAGCCAAACACAGGAAAATTTCTCAACCAGTAACAACTTAGCTTTTTCAGCTTCAGCTCAAACCACTGCACTTCGAAAAATCTCTTCTCAGAAATGGCTATGTCCTTCCTTGAGAAGTTTTTATTTTTTTCCTTTTTTAAATGTCACATGCTTTTTCAAGTCTGGGAGATTATGAAGAGGTACATACAGAGATGTGAAATGAATGGTGCTTACTTCCTGCCACGTTAGTTACTTGACGTAAATAAGAATTCATATCACGGGGTGAAAAATAATAATTTCCCTCTGTATGTGACTCACCCAATTTAACAGGGCCTGGCCATAAATTAAGAATTTTCGATAATCCCTATGCAGTTGTCATATAAGTTCATAGTGTTTCTCAAGGGTGATGAACACTAGAAATCAACATTAATCTTTCTCTTTAATCTAGCCACCACACACTCTGCTAATAGCTTTTTCTCCCATAATGGAAGTGGAAAAGCAATTCTACCCTTCCTTAAAGGGTATATGAAATATACCAAGTATAGCTACCACTCAGTGTGTTCAAATCAGTACTCCTTCACTTTGAACTAAACTTTCCTTCAAAACACAAATTCCTTGCTTGTCTTTGCCTCAGCTTCCTCACAGGTCATACATGTTCCTACTTAAGTATTGCATAGTGCTACTAACAAAGAGTAGGAAAAGTCCTATCATAAGGCCAAAACCAGGTATATTGGCACTTCTGGGCACTTTGCCAGCCTCAGCACCAAGCTCTGGGGCACAAGTGTTGGTCTTTCTTTTTGCCACCTTCCCAGAAACAGAGCCAGTGCAGATGCATCTCTCAGGTGGCCTGTATCAACTGAGTCCAACACACAGAATTACAGGACTGACATTTGTGGTGAACACGTTTCCTGCAAGGTGTCTGAACATCAGCTTAACAGGCACAGAGAGGTGTGTGCGATTATTTGCAGGAGAACTACTACAGATGTGTACAAAATAGAATAGCAAACAAAATAATGTCCTTGGTACAATAACTCCAGATGTGTCATAGATTAACGTGCCAAACATGTGATAACCATTTCAACTACATTGATACAGGTCCCTACAGACATATGGGTGTGCCAAATGGTCACAAAGCACATATATAATGCAACAAAATAGAACAACCTATGGTAACAAAGGATTTCTGAGCTAATTAATGTCAGGTTCTAGGTTCTGTGCAGTTATTGTTTGGTAAGGAACCAGCCATTGTTGGATTGTTTTGCTGCCTGAATAAGGCTCTGAAACTCGGCTAGACTCTGCTGGAGAGGTCAAGGATCCTTGGCTACATGTTAATACCTAAAGGAAAAGCCAAAATTTATTGAATGATTTTCCAAACTAAATAAATTGGAAGCTTTGTGGTCTAAAATGTCTGAAAATGCAAACACTAAATACACATACTACACAGTTTGCTGTCAATTTACTCTCTGGCATAATTCAGAAAGTATTCCTTTCAAAAATAATTTCCTCACTTATATTGCCTATAATTCAGGTTGAATTCAATTTTTCATGTTTCTGCTGATTTTAAGACTCCTGTCTCTCCAAAGAGACTGCCAGACATAGAGTGTAGGTAAATCACCACACCACAGCCAGAACCATGAAGGAACCCCAGTAAGGTCCTCACTCACAAAAAGCATCTCTGCAAAGCAGACCAACACCAAAAAAAAGTAGACCCTGGTTCATAAAGAACTTGCATCCAAAGTTAAAGAAAAGGGAAAAAAAATGAGGAAAAAAATAAAAACTGTTCCTAGAGGACTACAGGTCATCTTGGAAGTCAAGATTTTGCAGACAGTGTTAGGGTCTATTCTGAGCAGGATGCCCCAAGCCAGGAACCTTATGCTTGGTTCTTCAAGATGCTTTATATGACCTTATGCAAACATCAGACATCTCAGCCAGAGCAAGAGGGAGGTGCTGGCAGATTAGCATATGGCTAGCTCTAAAAACACAAGCAAAAGCCTGTGTACTACCAGACAAGGGTTGATGGCTGCATTTCCTTCTCTGGGTTTTATGTTCATTGCTTTGCTTTGAGTCTATATATTGGGAAAAGATCTCTTAAATACAAAGAGAGACATAGAGCAGGACATTTTTTTTTTCAATATTCTTGAGTTTGTACACTGAACAGTCAAATTCTAATCTAATGCTGGTATAAAATGAGTGGGGTCAAATATTACATAGCAGCCAGGAACTTCAGAATACTAAAAATGCACATTTGTGAATCTTTTGGGAATTTTTTCCCTTTGGTTTTGATCATACTATGTAATATTCAAGGCATTGGAACTTAGAGATAAGGGGGGAATCTTGGGGAAGCTGAAGATCTTTAGATATAACAAATCAAAAACTTTGAATGCAATTGCAATTCAAGTTGCAAGCTCCTTAACATAAGACCATAAAAGTGGCTGTGCTTGGTAAAACCATAGGTTTGTTTAGCTCACTGTGCTTTTTCCCACAAGTGACACATAAGAGTACTTGAGGAGGGACCTAAGAGCAAGCTAAGTATTTCAAATTTTTCCCATCCAACCAATTTTTGCTCAGAAGAGTGCTGAGCTAGCTGAGGTTTCTACTGTTGCAGCAATTCTCCATGTATTTCCATTTCGTGAGCTTCTCAAATTTCCCTTGGGGCACACAGGAGCCTCTAGTATCCTCATGAACAGCACAGTTCTCCTGCCTTCCTTGGGAGAAGCAAACTTGTGATGTTTGTCTTCATTATGGCTCCAAGGACCAGATCACAGCCTCTTGTTCCCAGTCTGGAAGAGATAATGAACAACAGGTTCTTCTCTGCCTACTCTGCACACTTCCATGCTTCACAGACCTTTGCCACAAGTGAGACATGGATTTATACTTAATCACTATAATAATGCTCTCAATTTTAGTCACTGCTCCTTTCCTCATATTTGTGAAAACCTGAATTGCTTTTAGGCTGATACCAAGCACTGAGTTCATGTTTGCACGGATATATGAGTCATAACCTCAAGATTTCACTCCTGGGTGATGATGGGAGCTCAGAGCTCATCTTTTCATATTCAAACTTAGGTTTGTTTTTCCCATATGCATGACTTCATATTTATCAATTTTGAGTTTCAGCTGCCTCATTTAATAAATGTTCTGCTTAGTATGAGCTATCCATTCTTCTCTTCCAGAATATTCTTGTTTACTATGGTAATTGTTTCTTTCTATTTAAAACAAACACTGTTTGTTTTTCAATAATAATTGTACTAGCAGTTTCCACAATACATTATTAATTCAATTACAGAATAAGAAGCAACACTTTGTATTTCTAATTAAATATTTCATTTGCTGGGAAACAAAAACATCCTTAGAGACAAGTATCAAAAGTTACAAAAATTCCTAATGTTGTCTTCACAATGAAAGATAAGAAAACATCAGATACATTATGATACTGCATTTTAGTTCAGAAATTGGTACAATTTTTCTGAGATTAGCTTTAGGCATGACCTCCCAGGAGAAGAACAAGATGTAAACGACACTTGATTATCTGATACAGAATTAACTGACTTGAAATAAGCAGTTAAAAGTTATAAATATAGAAAGGCATCAAATAACAATAATACTTACCTTATCAGATTTTAGACTAAAGTTGAAAGTGAAAGTCTTGTTTTTGACTTGTTCCCACTCAAAAGATAAAAGAAAATTTCATCGCAATAATGTTTGCATTTAGAAACTTGCAAAATACAGTCATCTATGGGAAAATAAGCCAGTTATTTTTCTCATTTTGTCATTTAATAATAAGTACTTTCTTGGACTATATAAACTGAAAGACAGTGAGAAAAAAAGATAAAGAGTATTTAGACAGAAAAGAGAGTGGGCAAATTTCAGCTACCACCACAATAACTATTGAACTGTTGTTTTTTGAAAACTATATTGGTTATTTGTGAATTAAAAGTTCTAGTTCTAATGCTCACATATATTTCAAATGTATTAAAGCCAGATTTCATTACTCCAAGGCCTAATAATCCAACCATCTCTGTATGTCATCTTACAACAGAACAATATCAAGTTAAACAGATATTTCTCCATTTACTTCAGCTGAGCCACAACTCCACTCAAGACTGAAAAGCCTGGAAATTTAAATATGCAGAAAAAGCTGAGAAAGCTACTTTTCATTAAATACAAGTAAAACTGAAATTGTAATAAACCTCTCTGAGCACTGTTCTGCAGTCTGGAAAGAACACATGCTCATGTCCTAGAGGTAGATTGCACCTGATATTCCTGGTCAGAGGACTTCTCTTTGAATCTCCTTTTGACAAGGAACCTTCAGAGACATACCTACATCTGAAATTGAATGACAATGTCCAGCTGCTATGTGGAAGGCAGTGAAAAATTCTGTAAGCCATCTTTGCATCCCTGTTTGTAAATGGGCAGATAGAATAATAGCACCACTATAAACTAGTGTCCAAGAAAGGAAAGAAAAAGGTATTTGTCTTCAAGTACCAGAGAAATCTATCTCAACTTAATTAACCTACCAGAGTAAGCAGAAGGGGGGTGGGGGGAGGGTAGATGAAATCTACACTATTTTTTTCTTTAAAGAGTTTGTTGAAGGTGCTTTAATTTAACACGGGTCTATCACATACCTGAATTCCTGGGTAGTTTTGGAAGTAGTTGATATCAAGCATTGTATCCTGGAATTTATACATACGTTTTATCTGAAAGCTGTTTTAACAGGAAGTAAGATAATTTTCAAAAGAGCTATTTATTTTGTCGAATATTAAACCTCAGAGCGGGATTCATTGCCATCAGCCTTCAGAAGAGATGTGAAGATCAGTCCCACTGAGTTGCTGCTGTTATCTCTAGAGTGGAAAAGGCTTTGTTCATTGCTGGGGAAAAGCCTGCTATGCACTTTCCATAGGAAATAGCTTTGGAGTTCTTACTGAAGGGATCCTACTCAGCTCTAAATAATATCTCTATCTGTGGTCAGGAAAACTGGAAAGAAGCAGCTACAAGAAAATTCTCCTCCCATAGAAGAAAATCCAGGAACAGCCTTGTATGCCTGTGTAACCAGAAATGGGGCATCACACATCAGTCCCTGTGCTCTAGTAAGAGAGTGATGAAGCTGCAGTGCCACAGACAACCAGTTGATAGGACTGTGAATGCTCTAAGAAATCTTCATAAGAGTCTGTCCACACAAGAAATCCTGGTAGATGGGGTCTTATTCAGCCCCCAATACATTATAAAAGATCATATTAACATGGACTTGGGCAGCCAAAAAGTGTCATTCCTTGGCCTCAGAGCTGGACAAGCATGGCCATAATCATGTTCTTCTTTCTCTTTGAACAGTGGCAAGAGAGACAGCCCCCTGCCAATTGCAAACAACATAACCATTCCCCTCTGAAGCAGGGCCCACAATTTCTAACACATTTGAATAGGGTACCAGAGGGACCTTGCTCTCTGCTCCTTCAGCATGCAAATCTACACCATGATCACCCAGACATGTCTGCAACACAAAGGAGAGGACAAAACGTGGGTGTTCCTCATCTAAAGGAAGGAGAGCATCTGCTTCCCAAACTTTCAGACAGTTCAAGCATGGATATGTTGTTGCACTCAGGTGAAGCAGATTAGCTCAGATTAGTTACTGACAAAAGGTTTTTACTCCTTTCTACATCTGCTGTAGACACATAACTGCCAATTGATCATGGAGCAGAGAACAGGATGGTAGTATGAGCTATTTTGTGATTGGGGTTTGTGAATTTGCTTGTCAAACTCTGATAAAGCCATTTGATCCTTGAAAAGCAAGAGAACTGGATCCACAAAGTCATACTGATGGAAAGAGAGCCTCATGATCAAAAACATTCTGCCAGGTGGAACACCTTATTTGGCTTTATATTTGAATTCTTACTGTTCCCCAAAGTCAGTAAATAGATACCAACAGAAATTCAACCAAGATTTCTTGAGAGTAGATGACCAAAGAAAATAGAGAGGAACTAGTACTTTGGCAAAATGCTCTTAAAGACACTGTCAGGGCACTGCATGGGTGAAGGGCTCCCCAGGTGCCATGAAGATTTCCTTGGATCCATCCAACTGCAAGTCCTGGCAGCCAAGGCCCATCCCATCACTTCAGCCAGAAACAGGGCAGACAGAGGGCACTGGGGCAGCCCCAGTCCTGGGTACCCCTGGGAGCAGTGACAGGCTGGGCTGTGAGCCTGGCTCAAGAGGCACAAGGCCAAGCAGGTCAGGGCTGTGAGGACCTGGAGACCAGCCCCGCTTTGCCATCCCTGGGACAGGGGCTAACAGCCCTGGGGGACTGACGTGGGCTCCTCAGCTGTGAGCAGGGTGGGGGTGGCCCCAGGGTGATGAACACTAACAGGCAGGTCTGACAGTGTTTCAGGGACACAGCAGCCACAACATGCAAAGTCCTGGACAAGTGCCTGTCCTGGGTGCCCAGCTGGCCAGGCCAGAGACTCTTTGAAGGATGGGATGGTACCTGAAACTGGGAGCCCTTTAACTTCCAGCCCATATTTCAGTGGTACCAATCCCACTGTCACTTATGTCCTGTGTCTTCAATGCTTGTGCCAACTCCTTACACTCAGTTTGTCCATTTCCAGCTGGATTCATTCACTGCAACTTTCAAACCTCTCTTCTTCAGCTCTGTACTGACTCAGCCCATCCCTTTCCATATATCAATCATACCTCCTCAAACTCTGTAAGAGGTATAAATCTTGTTTCAGCATATAAGGAAACAGCTTCTGAAACTTCCAGCTTTAATGCACACTGTCCTCCAGTAATACCTGTGCTTTCCATTTTTGCTAACTGAGCCATATGGAAGCATGGTAGATTACCTCCAGATGTTCTGCTCACTTTTAAGTAATAGAAAATGTTACATTTTCCAAGGGAGAGTTTATGTATTGTCAGTTGAAGTAATTCCCTCTTTTGTTAGGCTCTAACTTTACATGTAAACTAATTGATGGGGTTTTGTGCTTTTTAACGCAGCATTTGGCCACCAGTGACAGCCCTCAATTATCCCCTTGAGCCAAAAGGGCTTCAGATAGCAATAACTTTCCCATAAAAAGTAATTTCTTGTGATGAAGTTTTTCATTGTATCATGTCCTGCCCAAACACAGTTTGGAATGCTTTCCTCTGTAGTTTTTTAAAAAGTAGAGGCACAGACAACCTTGCCTACGTTGGGCCAGGCTCTGGAGCAGACAAGCATGGGGAGTCCATGGCCAGCCTCGACTGCTGATGCATGCACAGGACTTCATCTTCTGACCTGCTGGGACCCACCCTGCCAAAATCCACATGACAGCTGGAGCAGTAAAGAAGTGCATGAGCAAAACAACAGCAGTGAGGCTGTGGTCTGTGTTGGGATCACTCATTTTGCTTCCAGCTCAGGGAAAGGGACATGTCCACTGATCCTTAAACAAGAAGTACAAGCCTGGGAGTCTTCACCATCTATCTGGTCTGCTTGCTAACAAGACTTTTAGGGTCATTACACACACTTCCTCTGTCAGCACAGTAAATCCCACACAGAGCAGCAGATGACATTTTAAATACTCCAGAGCAGCAGCAGGCAAACTTTATGTGCATTATGAAATTTTACTTCCTTTCCTGATGAACATTTTCCTGATGATGTGTTTGCAAGGTAGATATGGCTTTCTTTTAGCAGGACAATTGAGCCTGTATTTCCCAGACAGTGATACACTACAACAACAGAAGGTCCCAACAGAGCTCTCTTCTCCCTAGGTGACCTTTATGAATGATCTGTCCCAGAGAATGAGTTGCAGTCCCTTTTCAGATATGGTCATATGTTCCTTTATCTCTTCTCAAGACATGTTTCAAGAGTTGAGGAAAGCATAACCATGTTTGAGTCACATTAATAACCCTGTGCTGTTCTGTAGCACATTGTGCACAAGGTTCCATAAATAGGGTGGGACTGGAAACTCTGGTCTCTTTACTGACCTCCCACTATAGGAAACTGAAACCGAGCTTTAAAAACCCTGAAAAAAGTTTTTATTGCTGCCTTTAGAACATCCTTCTAAATTAAGAGCCTTTTAATTTAATTTGAATGCTGGAAGAACAAGGTCTGCACTGCTCACATCTGCTCATTAAAGTAAATAAGAAAGTGTTCTGGGGGAAGAAGATGCAGAATGAGTGTCCTTCCTATGCCTTCAGTTCTTCTACTCATTCATTACACACCTATCAAAGCTGAGAGAGGCTCAGGCAGGCGAGTACCAGCAGCAGTCCTTTCACTGTGCTACTCACCTTGCCCCATCCCTGCAGCACTGGCCCTGCAGGGAAGTTGCAAGTAATCAGGCTGTGAAAGACTGTGTAGCACAGCACACACTAGAGCAAAGAGGCATCCTGTAATGTTCACTGCTATAGTTTGGGAAACACCCTTCCACATTGAAATGCAGTACCTGGATTCTTGGGACAGCGTTGAGCTGAGCCAGCACTCCCACACTCACTGTAGATATGCTGCCCCTAAATGTGGATGTCTTGCAAAGACATTCACACATCTCTGCCCCTGGGGTCTCTTACTTCAAAAATTAAATGCCAGTTCTTTTTTTCTGCCTTGTTCACTCCTTTTCATTCGCCTGCATAAAGAAAAGATACGTATTAGCAGACCATTAAAGTTATCTGATTAAATATGTCTTGGAAGGGCAGGAAAATCTCTAAGACAGCAAAAATTCTAGGGTTCAGTGTCCACACCCCTCACTATGAATAAAACCCTGGAATAGAGTGTTATAACATGATGCATCCTTTGCATTTCAAATTCCTTTTATAGAATCTTTGCAGTTAAAGTGTTGCAAATAAAAACTAAGCAGCATGCTAGAGAAGTCAGAGATGGGTTTTGTGAATTTTCCCAGGGTTCACATGCTTTTTGGATAAGATTTCTTTTCTCTGAAGCACTGCATGTCCAATTGCAACTGCATAGAGAAAAATGCCAGGAATAGAAACAAGGGTATTGCGTCAGCCAGATCCCGTTATCCTTTATCCTTCTGTCATAAGGGTATGACAATGTTTTCATCTTACTGACAGGAGGAAAGCAAGACTGGTGAACGATCATAACCACAACAGTGGTTTCTGTCTATCCCTTGTCCCCTGTTCACTGCCTCCCAAGATATGATTTTAGCCCTTTGCTCACGTAGCCTAAGTACTAAGCTTTCCTCTCCCCAGTTTGCGTGCTGTCATGTGTAGACGTCAGACATACATTCCTCACAAAGCCACTGTGCTGTTCAACCAGGCAAGGAAGAGAAAATGCCAGAACTCTTTGGGGAGATTTCAAGGATGGGTGAAAAAAGGTCTCAGGCACAGCAGAGGATCAGGGAAGAGCACAGGATCAGCACGGAATTCATGCTGTCAGCCTGCAGTCAGATGTTTTGTCTCAGCACTCATCACACATAAGGCCTCCTAAACTTAAAGCATCACTCTGAAAAGACAGGACAATCTGTGATTCTAAATATAACATAGCTGTGTCTTTTCTTTGATGCTAAAATAATCTCCATTTATTGTCATCCTTGTTTTATTTGCTTTCTTCTCCACACTGGTGCTTGTGCAAAATCAACATCAAACTAAAAAGAATCTAATTTCTCACCCCATGAAAATGACAACATTATAAATGTTGTAAAGGCATTTAATAAAATCTCACTACAGCTAAAATGATTGTACAAAAATCTCTCCTGAGTTAAAGAAAATGAAAAGTAAATACATATTTGAATTGCAAGTTGTTCAGTTCATGTTTAATTTCATATTTAAAGTGAAATGTATGATTATATATTGGTTTTATTCAAAATTTCTGGAGAAAAGTAATTAGTAAAAATAATCAAAATTAATATCAACTTTTTTTTTCATTTTTTATTCAACTATGATGCATGAAGTTCATTAAAAACTGTTCTACAGGTATGTATTTTTGGTTCAGAACTTATGGTGCTTTACTATTCATCTTGCAGTAAATTCCTCTATACCAAGTCATCAAACTATGTTTTGATGTATAAGAAAATGTATTAATATGGAAGATTTACTTCAGGGAGATATGAGAATAATAATTTCCGCTTTAAAACATATAAAGTTCTCTTCTATATCAAGGTAAACTATAAAATAAAAGTAATTCTGATTTTAAAAATACTAGGAATTTCAACTCATATACTCACCAGGTAAGAGAACATGATGGTCTTATTTGATACTCAGAAAAGCCATGTACACCTGCTCTAATAACATGAATTGAAAAGAAACTGTAGACGTTCACTAATGTAGGTACTTTATTAGCTTGCCAGGCACTAAGCAGAGCTGACTTCATGGCCGTGAAATGTGGAGATGTGAAGGAATTGGAAAACCAATTTACTGGTTTTCAGCAGGAATATGCAGACTTGAAAAGACTGAACTTTGCCACCTTCTTTTTAAGCTCTGCCATTAGGAAAAAAGGAATAGGTGAAAGAGGATAATTTCCAAATACGAGGGAAGCAATGGGTGTAGAATTGTGCATAAAAAAGAACAGACTTTGAGAGCAGAAGATGAAGGAAATAGAACAGAAACATTTTCACACAACAAGTATTTGCCAATTCTGCCTTCCCGAAACATTTAGAAGTCAAAGTGCACCCTCAAAATGTCCATTTAGGACCTTGCTTCATCTAATTTCTGTTCGATGTTTCTTCACTTAACTTATTTAAATTAAAGTCATGATTTCAGAAGTCTGATTCCCACTGAGAAAAAGCTGTTTTATAAAAAGTTAATGCAATTAAAAATATTAACAGAATAATAACATTTTAAAATCCCAGAAAAAAAAAAAAACCAAAACCAAAAAAAAACTAGTCCAAAAAAGTAGCTAGCATCAGCCAGAAAGAAGCCAGATGACCCCCAGAATGGTCAAGGGAGGTGATCCTTCCCCTCTGTTGAGCACTGAAGAGGTCTCAGCTGGAAAACTGTCTCTATATCTGGACTCTTCAGTAAGAGAGATGCATGAACATACTGAAGAGAGTTCAACATAGAGCCACAGGGATGACTGAGGGATTGGAGCACCTTTCATTAGAAAAATCTGACAGAGCTGGGACTCCTCAGCCTAGAGAGCAGATGGCTTGGGGGGACCTCCTCAGTGAGGTAAATACCTGACGGGAGAGCACAGAGAAGGTGGAGCTCTTTCCAGTGGAGTCGTTCCCAGTGTCTGGGCCAGAGACAACCAGGACTAACTGAAATGTAGGCACTTCCCTCTGAACATCAGGAAAACTTTTCCTGCTGCGAGGATGACCAAGCACTGGCACAGATTGGGCAGGGAGGTTGTGGAGTCACCATTCTTGAAGAAAAGAAATTTAGATGTGGTCCTGAGCAACTGGCACCGATGGCCCTGCTTGGGCAGAGGGGTTAGAAAAGATCAACTCCAGTAGTTCCTTTCATCTTCAACCATCCTACAGTTCTTCTGTGAAAGATATTTCTAACAAAATCAAACATTTTTTCCAGATGCTGCTTTTTCACACAACAAAAAGAAAAGAAACATGTAACTGGCAGTTCAAATGTATTTCTTCATCAAAAAGTTTTGCTGTGAAAAGAGTGTGATTTGGTGATAAAGTCCAGGTGTAAAAGATATCCTCCCAAAAATTGTTTTGAAGTGGGAAATCACTTTGGGAGTATTTATCTGAGAAACAACAGCAGTTAGTGTTGGTACCTATTTAATAAAGAAATAAAACAAGAGGTATGAAAAATAATTCCAATAATGACAAGGCTTTGATTTGCCCATTTTTCAAAAGATCAAGTAACAAAACAAAAATTGAACATGCTTCTTATACTTTATTAGCCCTTTTCACATCTCCAAAAATGCAAAATTTTGCTGGAAGACCAACCCTGCCCTTTGACAGTGATTCATTACAATATGCTGTAAAGTTCTGCTGCAAGAATGTTCTGCTATAATGTGACCTTCTTCCTGTTAAATAATACCAAGGCTTAAGTAATATGCTTGTTCAAACTTTTAAATCAATCAAATCCAAGCACATTTTCCTAATTCTGGTATTGAAAGAGAGAGAGAGTCCATACGACCAAGAATTTTATCACAACACTGCTCTGTGTTGTGTTGCAATACAGCCTCATTATTAGAAGACCAGAGGTAGGAACTTGCATGGCAAATTTTAACATTAAAAAAAAAAATCAAAATCAAATATCTGAAATCATCTGGAAAGCAAATTCAGCTATTTCCTAAAAGGTAATTGATGAAACCCCCACCCCCTCCATATCCCCACACACATACTTTCATATAAGATTTTTCTAAGCTCTTAAATGTCATCAGATGGCACCAGTTCATGGCTACTCTGTGAAATCTTTAAGCCTGAATGTTCTTTTTTCTGAAGTGATTTCTCAGTAATCAGTGCAGGTTCTTTGATGTATGCCATCAGATACGAAATCTGAATGAGGAGTAGTCCAAGCAATAACCTGGTTCCTGCAAATAGGGCTTTTCCAAACCAGTGGGTTAGCAGCCCAAATGCACAGTGGAAAAAAAAAAATTAAAATTTAAAACCAAAGTTGTTTGTTTATTGAAAAAAGAAGTCACACTATGAAAAGTCTAGTCTTCTAAATTTCCTCAGTTATGTTGAATCCTGAGAAAATACCCAAATTTACCAAAACACTGTTCTTCAGAAATGTTAAATGGCAAAACTTCTAAACTGATCTTTCCACCTTGATTTCTATCACCTATAGATTCCCTTCCCCCCCAGCAGCACTATTTTAAAAGCCAGGGTGTCTTCAGCAAGCCAAGTTCTAAACAATAATCTTAAATTCGTGGAACATACCCCATTGGAATATCTGTAGAATTAAGTAGAAATTTGCATGAACTAGGTCATTATTTCTTTCATGTAGGAATATCAAAATACAGCTCACTGAAATTTTCTCAAGATTACTTTCAAGTAGGATTTGAAAATTACCCCAACTATGCATTGCCCTTCCAGGGATTCCATTCCTGACATCAGTTTGTTGAACTGATGTCTGCAGAATGTCTTGCAGAAACAGATAACCCTTTTTCTTTTTCAAACTACTTTATGCACGTTCTAATGCATTCATTATTGTTAGTACAATAATATTGTACTAACACAGTACAATATTATTCCATTTCTCTACAGATCAAAAGTATCGGTTTTCACGTTTTGTTCCTCTGGCATCTTCTTGAACAAGCCAGCTCAGTGGTAGGTGCCTATGTGTTACTGCTCTGAGCACTGAAATGAGTGGGTTTGGGTAGAGAGGAAAAGGGTTCTTACCATCAATCTATATTATTTGGTTTTGCCTCCTGCTGAGTTCATGCAGAACAATGCTGGCTACCTATGCATAAAAAACACCATGGTGGAGAACAAGGAGAATAAAATAATCAGCCTCTTGAAATAATGGAGAGTATTTGTAGCCTCCAATAGAGGCCAGGGTCAGGCAGAGGATTTTGATGTAATTTTGGCACTTTTCAGTTCCTTTCCACATTTTCTCCTTGAGCTGGAATATTCACTGCAGATACTCGGTACATTTCTCTCTACCTAAGGTTTCCCAGGAGCAGGACAGGACTACATCCATATTTTGCCCACCAACACTTCTTTCCTCTGAGTGTTTCCTCTAAGTCAGAAGGAAACCAGTATACATTTGGGGATACACCACAAAACCTAATTAGTTTAACGCATTCATCATTTATTTCCTTCTGTTTTCTGTATATTTGCATTTACTAAGGGGTGTTTGAGTGCTCCCACACATATGCAAAAGAGTGTATCACTGCAATGATGCTAGGCCAAGGCTGGGTGTGATGGCTCTAACAAAGATCTCCTTCATATTTCTGCTAAAATTAAAAGGTAGTAGACATAAGTAAGAGGCAAAAAAAGTAGCTCAGTTTTCTGACATTTAGAACCCTGTACATGCTTTGCAAGAAAGCCATTTGGCTGCCCATTTAGGGAGAACCTCTTAAAAGTAATTATTCCACGCATTCTGCCACATTATCCCTCCCTTAGGACTCTTCAAAACACAAGAGTTGTTGTTCCTGATGCCTGTCCTAGGATTTCAGGAGCGGCTGTCTCTACAGAAATGAGCTGTGGTTGGTATGCTGGAGTGTGTGAGTGGAAGACCCATTAGCTCCTAGTAGAAAATTTCAGGATGTTGCTGCCATCAGCAAATGGCAAAGCAGGATACTTTTTTGTTGGGTGTTTTTTCAGCCTCTATCAAAGATAAGTGGAACTCATGCAAAATGATCTACTAGTTATTTCCATTGAGAGAGTGGAGTCAAGAGACTAATCTATTTCAACTTCCTTACAGTTCTCCCAAAAAGTGAATAGAAATGGCCAGAGGCACATTCTTCTCAGCAGCAGAACAGAAAAGGAAAAAATTAGAAGCTTGAAAGCCCCAGAATCTGGAGAAGAGAAGGGTGTTGGGTGGAGATAGAGGGAGAAGTTCAGGCAGTGCCAGGACCTACACAGCAATGAGGAACGTGGATGGAGGAGGGCGTTCAGCACAGGCTGTTGGCCCAGTTGGGCAGAGGGAAGAATTCAGACCTGAAGAAAAGGCAGACTGGAGCAATTACTACTTGGACAAATAACAGTCCTGGGAAAGCCAAAAGCAAAGTGTTACACCTAAATCCAGCTGGCAAAAAGGATGGAGCAATATACTGGGATGGTCAGAGAAGACAGCACAGATGACAGACAGCAGGGAGAGGAAGAGTTGACTGGAAAAACAAGGGTTTTGCTGTGCAAGCAGAAGGCAGAGAGATACTGAAAACTTGTAAATTTGGATCATAATGAAGATTTGGAAACAAGGCAACAGTGGGTTAAATCTGACAGAAGCATTCACCAAAGGACACTTGCACATTTCTGATGATTTTTGAGTGGCCAAGCTTATTTCACCCTTAGCTCATAAGATGGGTATTTTGAACTTGCAGTGTGAATAACTGACTAAGCATTTCCAAATTTGGTCATTAAAGCAGATCATGCTTCTTAGCTTTCTTGAATGCTATTACGTTAAGTGGATTACTACGGAAATAAATATGGAAGCATTTCTGAAGCCATAAATACCTCCAAAATGTGGAGATGAGCTTTTGAAAAGTTTGCAATCTGCCTAATTCAAAAGTGGATTGTGATGCTATCGACACTGCACATTCTAGGTAGTTCAAAAATAATACTGAAACAAAGGCAATGTCAATATTATCCTCATCAATGCAAATCCTCAAAGGGAATAAGTTTTCCTGTACACTAATCCAGATGTTACTCAGTTTCTGGTTAAGCCAGCTGATGTTTCATCTAGGTTTGTAATAGCCTGTCTTTTTAGTGCCAGGAGAGTTTTTGATTACCATATGGTTGGCAAGTGAGTAATAGTCATTAAACAAATACACTTTGTAGTTAGTTAGTACACCTGCTGTCAATATGCTGTCAATATATCTGTATGGCCTTTTCATTAGATTTTCTGGGACATATGTAACTCAACAACAGAAAAATCCCTGATCATTTCAGCTAGAAGGACAATAAACGGTTTGTCACAGGAAAAGTACATTCATGAACTCCACAGACAATCATGCAACCTCAACAAAGCACTGAAAGCCCAAACCCCAACTGAGCACAGACCATATAAGTGATACAGTAGCTCCACCAGTCAGCAGCAGCAGTAGTCCTGGAACAACTAATGCAAATCTGTTTCTGTCTACTTCTGATTCCTGAAGCAACAGACTACAAACTCTCAAGGAAAAAAAAATCATTGTGTGCCATTGACAGACAGATACAAGCAAAGTTTTTCTGAAACAAATAAGGAAGAATGGGGGTAAAATGTCATTGTTTAGAAGTGTCATTTCCGGAGGAAGCAGTGTATGCTATTTCAAAAGTATTTTGTGTACTAGACAGACAGCAGGGAAATAAATTTGCAATAAGCAAACTCACCCAGAAAGTCATAACTGAAGCTTTTCAAAACAATGACTAAAAGAAAATTATAGCATTTTCTCTCACTGGAAACTTATGGAAGCTTATGAAACACAAGCTAAATTGGGGAAAGTCCTTGAGATTTGATGCAAACTTCATTGTCCCTTTCCTTGTGCTATCATGGAAAGTGCCAAAGTTTCTTTCATCACAATGAGTACACAGAAGAATAACAAAGGATTTGGGGTTAATAACCAGATAGTTTGTAGTCTTTTGGGGATTTGGGAGCATCTTTATTTCTAAAAAGGGTTTATTCCATTGTTTAGTGTTCCCTGGAATACTGTGGGAGAGCATTACTTTATAAATTTCCATATGTTATTTAGTCTGTCCTTTTCAGGAATTCATTTGCTGCTTACATTCATTTATGTTTCAATCAGTCATTCATGTACTATAGAGTGTTATCATTCTCTCCCCACCCTCAAAGGATTGCCTTGTATAGCTAATGCAATCAATACTTCAGTCTGAGGGGATAAACTCTATCTCAGACTTCCTATTGTTTTGTGGTTGATTTGATTTTATCTCAAACTACAGACATATCAAGCAATATTTTGTCTTCTGCTTGACAGGTCTATTGCTGGAATTTTTTTTTCTTCTTCATTATTTGGACTGGAAGCACTATTTGTTTTCATTTCCTAATTAGTGTTCAGCTGACCCACAGTCATGTTATAGATGTGACAAGAGTTATATTTATTTTTTCCTCATCCAGGCTGCAACTAATTTAAAGCCGTAATATTTGTGCCAATCAAAGACACCGTTGATAATATTTCAGTAATAAATATTCATCATTAACTTACTGCATAAGCTGACTTCAGATGTAATTAAATTGGCTTAAGTTTTCATATGATTCAACCTGTTTATATTGAACACTCACAGTCAGTTAAGTTTCTACTAAATGAAAGACGATCAACAGAAGTGGAGCCCCACCAAAATTCTTTTGTATTAAAAACAGGAAACACCCCAAATAGGCACATAACTTTTTTAAAAAAATATTTTATTCTGAAGCACATACTTTCTAAGTAAAAAGTTTTCTATGTTCAGTTATTGCTGGAGAATAAGGCTGCTCTTCTGGAGCACTTTTAGGGGCAATAAGCTGTAGTTTCTTGTTCATATGGACACACAATCATTTGTATTTAGTATGTCTGAGTTTTTCCTAACTTGGTGAAGAGAAAAAAATTGCAATAAGGCTAATTTTATTTCAGTATTCTTCAGTTCATTTTGTCATGCTTGTGCCTTCTCTTGTCTCCTGTCTAATAGAGTAGCAATGTATTGCAACTGTCCAAATTTAGGAGGTGAACCCATTCAAGAGAGAGATATAACCCTGTTCTCCACACTTTCTAAAGTATATCACACCTAAATATTCTAGATATTCACAACAAGAGATGTTTTGACTCCAGATTTTTGAGACAGATTCTTTTTTTCTAAAAACCTTGAAAGGAAAAATGTGCAGTTGAGGGAATTCTTGTTTGTCTGTGTTTGATGGCATTGTCATATGTTGAGGAAAGCAAGTATTATTTATTCAATTGAATAGATTTTCACAGGTTTTCTTCAAATTATATTGTCAACAGTTCATCTTTATCACTCTCGATAATCAGACCCATCATACAACTAAAATAAAATCTCGGTCTTTACAATGAATTGATGTATATGTATCTCCAAAGCTGGGAGTGAACTTTGCATCTCAAGAGGGGAGGAAAGACTGAAAAGGAAGCATTCAGCTTCTGAAAAATCAACGTGTTCCAGTGACATTTCACTTTTTATAACAAAATACTTGTTTTCTATTGGAATTATTAGAAATGATATCATAATAAATAAAGGAATAATTTTCTTTCAGGTCAAATAAGCCTGTCTAAAGGCAGACTGTCAAAATTGCCTACCTGCATAAGCATTCATATGCATACATTTTGATTGCAGACCTAACCAACTTATTGTTTCTGCAATTTTATCCACTGTCTATTTCACCTACCATAAGAATGAGTGACAAAAGATGAAGAGCTTTATCACTGTGTATCCAAATACACCTTGCTTGTATAACCTGAGATTTGCCTCCCTACTTAAGTGATTCACTCTTATGTGCATTTATGATCCAAAGGATTTTGAGAAAACATGGATGAAAAATTTACAGAAGCAGTGGCTTAGCACAGAAATTCAGCCAAATGTCAAAGTGGGTTACCTCTGCACTATGCAAGGAGTGTCACAGTGCAGCACAGGAGAGCATTGCTCACGGATTTTTGCTACTTTTCCTCCTTTGGCATCTCATTCCTGGCCTTAATAACCTTCAGTTAAGCACTTTCTGATGCCAGCACAACCCTTCTCAAGGTGCAAGAAGTATGGTGCTGTCAGCTCTGATATATGTACACCAGTAAGAGAAAAGGCAGAGATGAGTGAGAGTCTATTTTAAATTAATTCAATTTGAACTAGTGACTGTAAAAATCTACAGTTAAGCATCTGGGCTACTTAATTTGGTAGCCAAGCCCCTAAATCCATGGGGTCTGCAGCATTCAGGCTGGTTCAGTCTGAGTAGCAGAATAAGAACCCATCTGAATACGGACTGTTGTAAATGCAGAGCATATTCGGACCTTCTGTATTAGGCTGGAATACACTACCTAATGGGAAAAAAATATTCATCATTTGCTGTAAAAATTAAGAAACAAGCATGCAGCTGGAAATAAAGAGCAACATTACCTGGTGACCTAAGCTAAGCTTGTTTTGGTTTAAATTTCAGTATTAAAAATATCGCAGAGGGAGATAAATTATTGTCCACATTTTGGAACAAAATCTGTTCAATCAAAACTTAAGATATCTGTTCTATTACTGCTATTTCCATCTTTGAACCATGCTGTCCCTTTATAAATCAGCCAGAGCAGAAAAAAACCCCCAGCAACATATTTTATTCTTTCTTTGTCAGAACTGGTTAGTTTTATGACTGTGTCAAATCCTGCCATTTACTATCTGGGTTTTTTATATATATTTAGTACATGAGTTTGATGCTTTTGTGTGAAAATGTTTTCATTTTGTGCTGTCTAGTATAATATCTGGAGTCATGCTTCAGTTGTTTTTGTGAATAGAGATTTACTGGGGAATGCTCAAATAAGGAAAGGCTGTCATGTTGCAGTGACAAATCTAATGTGTGAAACAATCTTCTCCCTGTAAAAATAAAGATTTATGTAGTGATAATATCTTTAGTTACAGCAATTAAATTTAAAGCTATTTCAGGACAGCTGCTATCCAGAGA
This sequence comes from Chaetops frenatus, assembly GCA_013400775.1. NCBI lineage: Eukaryota > Metazoa > Chordata > Aves > Passeriformes > Picathartidae > Chaetops > Chaetops frenatus. The sequence goes on from VZTR01020484.1 coordinate 77,908, forward strand.
ATAGCTCTCTCATTTCATGGGAGTGATTATAATTTTCTTTATAAATAATCTTTTTTTTAAATTTTTGTCCCAAATACACATGAATACACACAACCTGAGTCACATCCAGACAGATTAAGTTTTGCCTTATTTTCTCTGCCTTATTAACAAAGGAAACCAGATGTTTCTGATTATAGGCTTGAACCACTTGAGCCAAACCATGAAGAAACGTTAAAAGAGAACTGACCAGTACCAAGGTTGTGTAAAGAATGCCCAAAGGTCTGGTAAGTAGTTTTGGGTTTAGCTCAGTGGAAGTCCATCAATTAACTCCTTTGGGGTCTAGAGTAAATTCATGGGAACAATTCATTTACTCCATAAACAAGCCTTCCTGTTGCAGAAATTGCCATTATTCTTCAGTGACTTACATAAGAAAGCATACTGATGTATAGCAGTTTGAACATTCTCCTGACACAAAAGTTGAGTGAGGTTTTCCTTTTTGAGATGACTAGTTAATTAAATTTAAATAGTTGGACCCTATGTGCTGAACTACAGGAATACTTGGTTGCAGAGCTGATTGAGACCTTCCATTTCAGAGCACAGGTATCTGCAGTGCACTGATTCACAAGAGAATACAACTACACTAAACGTTAGCTGATGTTTCTAAGGAATTCATTTCTTTTCTGCAAAACGTGAGACACTTTTGCCTGGGGAATATATCTAGCAAGGGAAATATACCAGAACCAAAAAAGGCCTCCTCACTGTAACCTACACTCTATCATCCACTAGCACTGTCAGCAATTTATTGACTCTTGTTTATAGAAGATAGTTTTCCCTCATAGAAGATTGGTTTTCCACAAATGAGGAAGACCACTTTTCAAGTGTTTGGTTCATCCTCGTGTCATACTTTCAGCATTCTTTCTCCTTAAACTGTACATTTTAGCCTCCAGGTTGCACGCATCTCCACGTGTTCAATAAACTAAAACAATCTAAGTTATTACTCTTGGATTACAGGGTTTCGAGACCACAATGTTGTTATTGTGTCTCACCCTGGGAAATAATAGGGGTTTTGTACATTTAGTGCAGCAATAGGCAACTGTGTTCACAAGAGAGCTACACTTAAAATGGTCACTTAAGGCTTTCAAGATGGTGTTACTGCTCTGCTGGGTCCGAACTTTTGGAATCAAAACATATTTAGCAGTGTCCAAATCTGATCCTGTAAAATACAAAAATGAAAAAACAGTATGTGCTGCACTCAGCCATGGTATGACTACAAAAATCTCAGAAAATAATAGATTGAAATCAAAGAAAAAAAATTAGGAGGAAAAAATAACACCCTAAATAGGCTTTACTAGCCATTAAACTTGAGGTGAGCTGTTTAGACACATGGATTCTTGTGGAAGAGTGATGTGCAGCTTCTCCACAGCCTGTGGCTAGAGCTGCTAATAGATACCCAGCACACCTCTAAATCTAAAAGGCTTTGCAGTAATCCCATGAGGATCCCTCACCTCCTGTCTCAGAAATTTTCTCCATCTCATGGTGCATTTTCTTTTGCTATAATATCTATTTTAAAATCAAGCAACATTGTGTTTAACTGGATTGATACTCTGGGTTGCATATGTGAAATAAAACATTCAGAACATGTGGAATTATTTTAGCAACTTCGTGCAAGATAGCTGGCCAAAAAAATAATCATCATAAATCAATAGATTAAGATGTACAGTAAATTTAGCCTTATATCTCAAGGGGGAGAGAATGATTCTAGTAGAACTAGTTAAGTGGCTCCATAGGACTCATGGCAGATTTTCTTGAAGACTTCAGAGAGGAAAACAGTAGGTTTAACAAGCACTACTGGAAAAATTTGACTGCCTGCTAAGGCTCATTCCCTTTTGCTTACAATTTGTTTGCTGGGTACAGTTTTCTCCTCATGCAATAGAGCCAACAGTCTTTGTACAGAACAAATGAAGAAACCTGAAATATCAACAGGCCACCCAGACAAAAAGCAGCAGGAGGGGGATTTGTATGTGCTGCTTCTGGGCTGGGCACTGAAGTCTTACTTTCTTGCACACCTACCCACCACCTGCAACAATGACGTGAATGAGTGACTGGTACCACTCTGTGCCTTCCTGCCAATTGTCATTACCATCACTTTCTTTCTTTATTCTTCTTCCTACATGTGGCATAACACTTAAAATACAGAACATTTACTACTCCTTAGGACAGTTTCTGACTTCCTTGCCTGACTCATTACTGCATCTTTCTATGCTGGGATCAGCTTGATCTAAATTCACTGACTTTTGATAGAAAGAGAGAACATTTGGCAATATACTCTATACCTGTATTTTCCAGTTGATGTTGAGAGAAATTTTAAAAACAGGTAAAACAGCCTATTAAATACTTCAGGCTAGAAGGAGATAGAATATGCTATTCAGATGTGAAAAACCTCTTCTATGCCCTTGACTATACTTGTTGATTTTCTCTATTATATGTACAAAGAAATAAGTATAAAAATTTGGGATACCTAATTTTAACGAGCAGCAACAGTAAACATTAAATCTCAAATGGCATATTCATCAGTCAGTTCATTTTTCGTTGTAGTTGGATGGAATTTTGTAACACCTGCAGTTTCATTTGCATTCTCATATCCTTTTCTACATAAAGAGAAGGGAATGAGATTTGCCATCAAGTGTCTCACACTGGGACTGTTACACATTTAATATTTATGGTACTTTTATCTGCCTTATAAAAATATCTAAGAATGTCTTTCCAAACAAAAGAAAAAGGTACTTTGTAAGGAAATAAAAAAGTAATGCTAAAAGGTCTGTTTGGGACAGATGGTGTAAATCAGAAAAGTTTCACTAATTCCCACATTGCTTCTGGGCAAGGAAAGGGGTTTTTACTGGTTTAAGTAAAGAAGTCGAGTACTTTTATAGCAGCTAACTTGAGCAGCAAGTTGAACAATTCCAGGTTCAAATGTGTTTGGGTAGTCCTTCTCCACCTAGTACATGTGGCCTGAGGGAAGGGGATGAAAAGCCATAAGACAGAGTACAGCAAATAAAACCAATAAAAGAAGCGGTATCTGTAGAATCGTATTACACACATCTTTGGAGATCTGTAAAGCCCACAAACCACTGCAGTGGCTGGAAAGCAGCATTAAGCTGAGGCAGAGAAAGATGCCCTCTATGAAGAGAAGCAGAATAAGTTTTGATCGACAAGTTTATATGAAAAAAAATTAGTTTTACTGCCATGGGTGCAGTGAAATTGTCCAGTCTTTGTCTTTTTCAACTTTTATGAGAGAGCTATGCTATAAAATGTGTCATATGAAATCTTCATAAAAAACATCTTGACATTTTATTAAAAGCCCCAGATCTGGCTTCAAAAGGGAATGTAGCCTTCCCATTCACAAAAATTTCCTCCTGGTAGCACTTATTTTATATATAATCTTTGCCCTCTTACCACTTTTTACCAACTCTCCATTTTTCCTTTGGAAAAATACAGTCCATACAGTCAACATTTTATCACAAATATCTTGAGAAGGAATACAGATCTCTGTCAATGTTTTTAATCAACACTTGACCACATGCACTTCTGCTTGATCTCTAGCAGTCATGTTTGAAAACAACTTACTCGGAAAACCCTTGACAGATTCAACAGAGACAGGGAAGATAAGAGTCGAAAGTAGTTTTTTACATCTGAATGAGAGATACATTGACATGTTCAAGTGTCTATTTTCTCCTTTTTACCTTTTTCTTTCCCATTTGTGGGCAAAATTATTTCAAAACTAACTGACATTTTTTTCTTTCACTGTCATAGCATTGTTCCCATGGCATTAAGGAAGATTAATATCAGTCCAAAAAAAAAAAAAAATCACTCATTAAGGGTTGAAAGGAGACCTGCATGGTGCCAGGCTGTACCACATCTGTCTAGCATGAGGTGGCTGTACAATGCTCTGGCACTGGCCACTCTGAAAAAGGATGGTGGATTAGATGGATCATGGATGTAATCCACTTTGACAACATCTATGTTCTTGTGACTCGAGGAACATAATCCGATTATTCAAAGGAGTGGGCACATACATAAAAACACAGATCCTTGTGTTAAGTTTTCATTTGAAGCAATATAAATGCAATATGTTTTATATTTAAAGACTGTCGATGAGACATGTTTGTTCAAATCTTATTTAAACATTTGTTTTAAACATTAATGTTTGTGTGTTTTTGTTAGGATTTTTGCTAAAATTTTAGAATCACTAAAATGTTACACCTGCCACACAGACTTGTGTATTGCAATGTTGAATGGCCCACAATTTTAATTACAAAATCACATTAAAGAAGAAAACATAGAAGTAAAAATTTAATTTCTGCATAATCCTGATCTTTTTAAAGAAATCTAGCCCTCTCCAAACCTAACTCTAAATTGCAGCAGAGAATCCTTGTTGTTAAGTCAGATGTAGAAAAAAATCCTTTCGTTTTATGTCCCTGTAGTTTTTCTGTATGTTCTTTTTTGTTTGGTGGCTTGGTTTCGTTGGTTTGTTTTTTTTTTTCTGGTGGGGGGAGTGGGGTGTTTAATGTATGTATTTATTAAGGTTGCAGTCTGACCTTAGTTACTGCATTAATTAATGAAGAAAATCTTTGACCATTGAGTGGATCCTCTGTGATCTGGCAAGACATGCAGCCCAATTACAGTTTTTCATGTGATTTGGAAATAGAAAGGAGAGTGTGTGGATTCCTGCCTGACTGCAAACTGCAACCTCAGAGAAAGCACTGAGAATCTCTGTTTTCCTCAAACCTCAAGAAATATCCAACTAAATTATCGAATACATATGGAATGAGCAAAGAAATTATTAGGAGAAAGTGGTGGGTGGTCAGGAAAAGGAGGAAGGAAGGATAAAAAACAATATGAGTGCATCCACTGTTTTCCATTAGAAAATGAGGTTAATAGTGAAGCTGTAACCACCATGGGTCATTAGATCATCAGCTAGCATAATCCTTGCAATTTTTTTAAGCACTTTAACTCAGCTGTGAATTGGCCCTTGACTTTAGCATCACTGGCTTTTTTTCTCATGTTATGTGAATGATTTGTGATTTCAGAGATAGAGAGTGGCAGATACTCATAATTATGCCTGTATACAGTTCAAATTAATTTGTGTATCTCTTTAATTTGTGTTCCTCTTTTCTCTATTCAGATTAACTAGCTCTCAACGTGGCATTCAGCTGGTTCTTCTGTGCTTTCCCATACTCTGCTTGTTCCAATACTGCTTTCTCCAGGTTCACTGAAACAAAGGAACTCCTCTTCTACAGTCAAATGCCACCTTAAAACTCACCTTTGTCAGAAAGTTGGTAAGGTGGTAGTCAAGTAAAAACATTCATAACAAAGGCTGATTTGGGAGTTTCTAAACATTTCAGCAGCAATATATGCATGTTAAACACTGTGCCATCAAAAAGCATTTGCCAACTTGGAATGATGTATTTCTTACTTCTGAGGTGTCCATTTTGTGGTTATCACAAGTAATCACAAGTAGTTCTATAACAGCAGCACTGAGAGAAAAGGATTTACTGTTATTAAAAAGGATCTATCATAAATTCCCCTCTGCACAGGGAAAAAAATTTAACTTAAACAGAAAATCAACAACTTGTTCCTGAGTATCCCACATGAGCCATTTACCTAGCCAGGTATACAGAGTTTATTACTTGTAATCTCTGGGTCACAACTCTTTAGACTGTAGTCTCAGCATTAATATCTAGTAATAAGGTGTTATATAAATTTTTCTAATGAGTAACAGAGAAGACAGGAACCAACACTCAATCTCATGAACTGCATTTGCCCTGATTCTGAATCCATTATAAGGCACCCTTACATTGCAAAGCATAATGTAAGATGCCTACCTAGTAAGCAGACAGATCTAAAATTCTGATATCATAGTGGGGTATCTCCTTCATATTTTAGATTAGCATTGTTACTGATTTCAATGGACAAAGGTGTAAACCACTCAAAAACATCCATAGCATTGACTGTTCACTGCCTAAGTCTTTAGGAATAACTCACAATTTTTAGTGTAGCAACAGAAAGATCTGAGCTATGACTGATCTGAGCACCTTTGGAGACCTACAGAAAGTCATCTAAACAAAAGCAGTAATTCTACCTACAATGACACTACCACACCTTTTCCAGTAATAACCTGATCACAGTTAAAGCTCCTGTTGCCCCATCTGCTTGACGTCATTCTTATGTACAGAACAGCAAACTGGAATATAAGAATATCTTGAGTGTCAGGAAAAAAATGTTGGAGTTTTGTATTAAATTCTAACCTAGTCTTCCTCAAAACCCCGATACTTAATGACTTTGCAAAGATAGTGTCCTTTGCATTGATTTGCATCTCAAATTCACTGTCATTGATAAGGTTACATTGATACCCATCACTCAGAAAATGATCTTTATCTTTGCAGTAAAGATTCATAAGAGACAAATCAAACATCACTCAATTAATTGATCACTTTATTTCTTCCCACCCTCCTTTTGCAATTACCAGATCTGTCTGAACAAGTTTACATCAGACCTGCTGGATGCTCATTTTCTAAGAAAGCCCTGGCTTGGGAAGTGATAACTCCATTTCATCCTACGTGCTTCAGCCTCTATTCCTTTGCTTTTATACTTGTGTATCTAATAGTAGAACATACCTTTTTTCAGCCTTCAGTCTCATGTTGATCTGTTCCTCACTACACAAGTCAATTCTTTCTTGGCAGACATCTTCAATCATTTTGTACTAATAGTTCTCTAGATATGACATATGACATAGGAGACACATGAATAACTGAAAATTTTGAACATAGATTACATATTCTTTAGACTTCCAGTAATCTATCCCTTTTTACTGGTAATAAATTATTTTAATTACATTTTAGTATTGATGACTTAAATTTCATCATGATTGGTAAAAAATGAAAGTTTAAAAGGGGACATGCTAGACTAAAAAAGAAGTCTCCTGCATATCTGCTATGCTCATATCCCCAGGTTTCCATTAGAAATGTTGGTTGTGGGAAACCTCTGCATCAGGTTCATGCAGGGACGCACAGATAGAAATACACACTAATAGGTACATATACACACCAGAGGCAATAGTGCCTATTTAATATATTGCAACAATAGATACATTATTAAAGGTACTGTAATCTAAAAACCTGTATAGAGGCACAGTTTTCCTGGTTTAGCATACTGGAAAAGTCTCTAAGGGAATCCAGTCAGGAATAATCTTTTTTTTATTTGTTTTAAAACCTCATTCAGTTTTTAAACTTAAGCGATAGAGGTATTCAAGGAGACCAGTCCATCATATTTCATTATTATTTTACTGTCGTTATCCATTATCTTGTAATTGCTGCTTCGTTATTCATATAATTTTTATTATTCCTACTGAAGGGCATTGAACCTTTAAGACAAAGCTAGTGTTATGTTTATAGTCTGAGTACAGAAACAATGAAACTTTTCCTAATGTAATTTCTCATTCTATTTCACCACGATAAATAATTACACCGTGATAAATAATTACATTTTGTTAAAAAGGCTCTTCAGACAACAGCATTTTTACTTTTTTGTTGGAAAAGTTGTTTTCATTGTATTACATGCACACAACCTCAACAATTCAAAGCCAGAGTTTGATTCCTCACCCAGATTTCTCCAAGCTCTGCAGACAATAACTTTTGCAAGAGGCAATCTCTGCTACTTAGGCATATCACTGCTGTATCTCAGGTGTATAAAAAAATCAGGCTGGTAAGAAGTTCATTCAACAGGGAACTCATCACCAAGGGGGGCAAAGGAGGTCAATGTGCACACACATGTTGCCCTTCTGAACATGAGCTGTCCCTGATCTTGCACAGAGTATGGGCCTCGTAACAAATCCTCCTGCTCACAGTTCTTACTCACTTAATAACAACTCACACTTAGAGAGCTCTGAAATGAACACCCAAGGAGGCAGAAAGCAAAATGACTGGGAAAAAGAATTAAAACTGTCATTGTTACAGATTGGCAGTACCTGACACTAATAATTGAGGTTGTCACTTTGACAAGAATGCAAAACTACAAAGCCATTTTCATAATTCATAATTACGCGAATGAAAATGTAAACCAGTGAGACAATTTCCAGTAACTGCAGGGTGGGCCATCACGGGTTTATGAATGCTATGGGTTACTCTGTTGATTTCCTGTGCCTTTTCTCTTCACCCTTTCTTTTCTAAAGTGATGAGATATTGTGGTTGTAAGAGAAAAGGAAAGAAATAAAATAAGTTAAAGCAGTGTGACTAAACGAACTTGGCAGCAGTCCAGAAAAGCTGATATCAGAGTGGGGAGACAGGAGGCTCTGATGGCTGCAGGTTCTGGCAGCTAAGGTGGGTCATCTATCAGCTGAACAAGACAGTTTTAATGGATTGCGTATAATGAGTTCACTGGCAAAATTTTGTGGGTGGGACAAGGAAATGCTTGCAGCACTAATGCTCTGCTGGGCTCAGCAGCAGAGGGCTGGGGACAGTCGCCAGCCAGGCGTGACCTTCCCCCAGGCTGTGGTTGGACACACTCACTTAATTGTCAGTAGATGAACATGAAGAGCAGGAGTCTCATAAATTCTTGTCTTTGGTGCAGTTCCATCATTAATGTTGGCAGGAAACATCCATTGGGAGTAAAGACTAGTCCACCATAAAGCTCTTGAGAAACCTCTTCCTGTGTGCCTGGCTGTCACCTGACTGGTCACAACGAGAAAGCCAAGGCTGGGCTTTTGATGTACGAGAAAGCAGCTTCAGTAACAAGCACCACAAGGACAAGATATGTCTGCCACAGAAACTTTTCAGCTCTCACAAGCACAGACTTACTTAAGCACATGCAATTTTGCAATTTTGGAACTTGAAATAACTTTATGTAGTATCTTTTGGGCTTAACAAAACATATCAGCTGAATGCAATCAAGTTTTAGTGAAGTTATCATACTACATTATGTTTTTTTCCTGTTTGAAAGATAAATATTGTTGCAGCAATGGCACTTTGATAACATTTTATAGTAATATCGACAAAAAAACCCTGTGTTGAGCAACTGTTATCCCATGGTGGCCAAACTTTTGAGTCAGTAAATATTTGTATTGATAAGAGGCACACTTGTCCCTGTTTACAATATCTGGAAACCTACTAGCACTTCTTCTAGTTAATAGTCTCTCTCATACCAAATCTAAGATATAATTATTTTTATAGATTAGCTGCAGCCTTCTGAAGACAAAGAGCTAGCTCATTTATTATCTTTTTCTTCCAACTATGGAAGAAGGATCATTTTACTCCTTAAACTCTTTTCCAAAAAGCTTATTTGCAGCAACAATCAGTAATTTCTATGCTATATAATTTCCATAGCAACAGTGCTTACTATGAGAAACAAAGCCCTAATTGACTGAGCCATGTATGGTAACCTATAGATGTGAAGGGAAGAAGGTAACCTGTCGCAAGCAATTTTCTGAACCAATAAATCACCTCCACAACTCCTTTTAATAGTTTGGTGAAAAGCATTGGCACGTTTTTTTACAGGAAACACAGCCAATGAGACAGTATGGTTTTTCACTCACTTTAATTTGGAAAAATATTTCATTTTCAATATGACTTGTGTTACAGTGTATGTACAAATACAATCACCTTTTAAAAAACAAGAGTTTGTATAAACTAGGATTATTTCTTGCTAATTACTAGCTTGAAAATCAATATTAATATTAATTTCTCAGAACAAAACCTCAGTCAACCTCTGAAGGGATTAATGCAATTCACATTATGTCTATATCAATTCAAGCAGAGAAGAAAGGACTTCTTACAACCCTCATCTTCTTCTAATGTTCTTATTGGGGGTCCCAGATTTCAACTCCCTAAGTATAGAGAAAAGTTAATATTTGAGCAGGATCACCACAGTGCATGCCTTGTCCAGCTAGAAAATTAATTAACTAATTGCATAGTAAATTTATTCATTCCTGAGAATATCAGAAGTAAAGCATTCATTTCCACTTTCTCAGTAACTTTCATGACAATTTTTCTTTCCTGAAGGTTCAGGGACTGTTTTTGCTCTTTATAAACGAGTGGGCTGTGCATTAGGGACTAAGGATTTAGCAGGAAGAATGTTGTTAATGTAGCCAGCTCAAAGTACAGTGCAACTGAGAAATGTGGTGCTGTATTATATCTTGAGTATTAAGTTGTCACTGTTTCCACCACTGAAATCACCAAACTGATGATTTGTTTCCACAACCGCTGTTCAACTTGATTTCTTTGTGCCTTGTTTTGGGTTCCCAATGCTTGATCTCTGGTCTGTGCTGAGGTTTTTTCTCTTTCACAGCAGTCTTTCTTTTTCCATTTCATTGTTTTTCCCCTATCCCTGATACCAGCCACTAACTTGCTTTCAGCTGCAATCTCAGAGGGAAGAGACCAGCTGCTCCTTTCTCCATCAATCCTCAGAGCTCCTCAAACCAGTGCCAGCAGATATAGGAAGAGGCATGATGATCTCCTTCAGATGTCACGAGTTGCTCCTCTGGCCCCCCAGGACCTGGGAGGAGCAGACTGTTCCTGAATTATGAGACATATGCAGAGGAGGATAAGGAACTTCTCATCCCAATACCTATCCCCACAGGGCAAAGGACATCTCCCCTAAGCAAAGGTGAGTCAGAAGGCATAATACATAAAAATATTGTAATTTATACTATAACGGCAGCAGCAAAGGAGTAATATTTATTCACTCTTCAGATTATAGTCACATTTAGATTCATGGTGAAATACAGGCAAAAGAAGCTTTTGATTTTAATGACCTCCAATGGAATCAAACTTTCGAGAATACTTTGGTGAAGAGAGGCAATAAGAGCCCCTTTTCCAAGCAGTCTGACAGACTATAATAAAATTTTTGCAGTGTGCTTCCCACACATTGAGACTGGGATACAGAGACTTAAGGTTTGGCACCCAAGAACCTTTCACACAGCCTCTCACGGTATTCAGTAGAAAAAGCTACTCACTGCTTAAATGAAAAGCAAACAGAACAAAATTAAAAGAAGCATTGGCTTTGATGGTTCAGATTTTAAAACTAATTTTAAGCATCATAGGCTCCTCTCTTTTATTCATGTTGAAAAACTTGAATTATCTTGATTGATGTGCCACCTGTTACAATCCTTACCTCTAGGTCAAGGTTTATTTCTTAAACAAACTTTTGTGTAAAAAAAAAAACCCAAACATGTATATTATCAAATACCCATGAAAACTATATCTTAAAATACACAGATATCCTCTATGTCAACCATTCACATCAGCTCCTTTCTATTTACTTTTGTCTAAACTACTGCCACAACACATTTATTTTATGAACAGGATTGTTTGATTTGTGTACGTCCAGCCAATGCCTGGGTCAATAGCAAACTGTTTTCTCCAGACTCTGACATTTGGATTTCTAAATACCAAGACATTTAAAATTCAGTATTAATCTTCACAAACATCTTTCAGGTAACCCTTCTTCCTGGGGACATATCTATCAATCTTGTGGTAGGGCTACCAGAGTACTCTATTCTCTCTTTGAGTTTTCAGAAATTACTTTGATGTTTCAATGCAAGGCAATTTTGCTTTACCACTCATCTCATTTCCTTGCTCTATGTGTAGCTCTCTGTGCTGCAAGGCTCCTGGTAGCTTCTTTTTTGTGCTTGTACACCTGCCTGTGCTTGAATGGGGTTCCTGACCATGAAGGTGTGATAAAGATTGCAGAGATGGGCATTTAGAGTGACATTGTTGATCTCTGACAGTCTTTTTCAGGGACGAGGTGAGGCTGGGTTTAGGCATAGAGTAAAGAGTGTGTAGGCTGCCAGGGAAGATGAGGACAAAGGGTGCAATACGTGTGAGGAGGACAAAGCTCCTGCTGGCCCAGCCCCTGAAGCTCATTGAGAAAACAGCAGGAGAGGCACAGGAACATCACTATGACAAGACCCTCCTGAGCAGCCCTTCTGTGGAGGGCTCTGCCGCAGTCAGCTCATAGGAGTTTTCAGCACAAGGAATAGCTAAATGTTGGAAAAGGATTAGGCAAAGAGAGGAGAAACATGTACCAACACACAGACAAGGCAGCCAAAATAATATTGGCTACATAATACGAAAGAGTACTCCTCAGACTTCTCTCCCTGTGAAGATCAGTAATAGAACAAAGACAGGAAAGAGAATTCACATCAAAATACTTTCAACGTTGTTTTTTTTACCAAAATCTTCCCCTCCTCTTACCTATTGCACATTAAATTAGTTCCCTAAAGACCGAAGTGAAAAAGAATAAAGAGATAACTGTGGACAAGCAAGTGGGCAGAACTATTATTGATATTTCATAAGGGCAAATGGAGACTCAAGGGTAAAGATCCTTTGTTTATTGGTTTTCAGGGAAAGAAAAAACCTAACAGTCTGAGCCAGAACAAGCTTTATATTATTTTGTTCCACTTTGAGCAATGCCACCTCACTGGCTCTGTGAAATTCTAGAGGTTTCATCTCAGGAAAAGTCCAATCACTATCTCTCCCAGGGCAGGTCTATACATATGCATTCATACATGTATGTCTCCATGCACATCTATCGTATCCACAGGTGCCACCAGAGTGCTGGTAACTAAACACAAAACCCTAAGGGTTTGCAACCTAAGTAGACAAGATAAAGGATTAAGAGGATGAGATCTCCCTTGGCAAATTCACAGAGCTAAAAGCAGAGGGAAGCTAGAAGCCCGGTAGGAAGAAGTATCTTGTATGCTTGACCTCTTCTTACTCTCCTGTGAGAACTCATTGACCTTTAAAGACAGGATGAGGGCTAGATGGACCTTTGTTTTGATCTACTACAGCCATTCTCTACAAGTGTTTTTATCCCACCTTTTGTCTCTGTTTCTGAGACTGTGTCTGGGTCTTTACTGCTAAGTGGTAAAAACTAACAAATTAGAAAATGCTGAAGCTCTTAGTGCTTTAGTTCAGGCAGCTACATTTGAAATTTTTTACCTCAACCATTCATATTAGTAGACTGTTAGGATTCAAGATGCCAGTGCATAAAAGGCAATATTGTTTATTGGCCAAGGGAAGCATCAGAATCAGCATTGGATAACACACTTCTCTCTGCTTTCCAAAGTTCAGCACACCCTTCAGCTGAATGCCAAAACCAGAATTAATACATGATCTGAGGGCTGGTAGTAGCTGAGTTCTGAGTAGTAGCCAGAGAGTCAGGTTTTCTGGGATCAGTGTCAGCTGGCTGAAAGGACAAGAGGAAACAGCCTCAGGCTGTGCCAGAGGAGATTCAGATTGGACATAAGGAAGAACTTATTCAGTGAAAGGGTTGTCAAGGACTGGAATGGTGGTAGAGTCACCATCCCTAGAAGTGCTAAAGAAACAGCTCGACATGGCTCTTTGTGCTGTGGTCTTGTTTATGCGGTGGTGTTCAGTCAAAATTGGACTCAGTAGTCTTGGAGATCTTTTCCAACCTTATTGATTCTATTTTATGATTCTGAAGGCAGTTCTCCTACCTACAAGTAACTGATTTTTCACTTTGTAATTCACTTTTTTCCCCTCATTGCTGTGTGACTTAGTTGTTGTCTCACCTGTTAGTTTCTGCTAGAAATTCTTATTAAAAGTTACAGATTTCAAATAATAAGTGAGCTGGGAGGTGATAGTGAGATGTCAGCCTTCATTGTTCTTGGCCTCTGCTGCCTTTGATGTTGAGGAATGTTTTATCACAGATAACAGTGGATCACTTTGGTTCACTGAAGATGTCCCACCATTTTTTTCTTATCCCACCCTACATCTCACTGTGGCTGGACTAACATATAATGCTTTTCATCTCAAACTACATCATTTCAAAACTATAATAATGCCACCTTCACACTAACAGAAACCTCTCTGTTAACACAGAGAATATAAGTAACTGTGGGGTTTGGTGTGAGTTTCTTCATTTTTTTTCCAAAGATTTCTCATTGCTAGTTTCTTCATTTGTTTTCCAATGGAGTTTACTGGGGAGAAACTGAGATGTAAGGCATGGTCTAGGGAACGAAGTACTAGAGGCAAGGCAGTGCAACAGTCTACTCAGTGCTGGATGAGAACAATATTAGGACAATAAGATTAAATAATTTGAGTGAGTCAAATAACCTTTCCTCATTTGCAAGAAACAGTTTTGTTCCTGTGATTCAGTCGATTGCTCAGTAAAGGTTGTGCAGCTCATTTGCTCTGTTTCTTACACCAGAAATTAATAAATGAGGCCAGAGTGTTCTGATTCGACTAGGTGACCCACTGGTAAGCAATTTCAGCTACCTGCCTACTATTTGAATGAAGGCTTGCATGACTGAAGCCTTTCAGCAACATGGTAAGGAAGGATAGATGAAGCCACCCAGGAGTGTCAATTACGCCTTCAAACAGCTTGTTCCACAGATAGCTGTGTGTCCCTCAGCACCTCCATCTTCTGAAAAAAAACCTGTATAGCAAGACACTGCTGAAGTATAGAGCTGACTTCTGCTGAGAGGTGGAGGGAGGGTTGTTGATTTGGTTTATTTTATATACAAAACATGACTGTAAACAGGGAGAAAATGCACATATTAAACAATTCATATTCAGTATATGAATCCAGTATGACTTATCTGAACAATTTAAAAAAAAAAATTAGAAGGAAGAAAGTTTTTCGAACAAGATACTGTCCTGTCTTCACTGTCTTCTCAGACCAGAGATAATGACAAAATTTTTGGAAGCATGTCTATTTTAGCCAGATTTACCCACAGATTTAACCAGCCTCCAGGTACATTTCTTAAGACCCCTGGAATCCTGATTATTCAATCTGTGTTGCCACTGCCCTCTAGCCTATATGTGCAGGTGTCCCTCACAAGGAAAGAAAGGTATGTGGGAGATACAGACAGGTGTCCATGCAGGTCTTTCCCCTGTACAAAACTGGGGTCCAGGAGTCCTGAATATCTCCCCTCATTAGTCGCAGTTATTTTTAGAGGACTGTGATGAAGAGAAGGGATTTGACCATGTCTGAGGAGGTTTGACAAGCTGTAATTGCCTCCTAATCTCTTAACAATACATGCTTGAAATTATGCATATGCTTAAATTATTTGCTGTATTTGGGCTACAGTGGAAAATCAAGCAAATGGTTTGGAAGGATGTCTTCATAGATGAGGATATTAGCTATGTAAGGTTAGAATAATCAGGCAGTGATAGATGCCTCAAGTTCTACTGCTCATTTGTCTCTTCTGTTTCCTACTGTTTCCCATCTAAATTTTTTAAAAAGTATTTTCATGGTTTCAGGGTTCTTTTCCCCCTAGACAGATTCTCCTATAAGTGATACCAGAAAACCCTGCCATGTCATGCATATGCTACAGTGATACAAATCTTTTGTTTCCCTCTCTCTTGGTTACCAGAGTGGGCTTTTATTTTCAGTAATGCTGTAACACTCTTTCAGATGAGGATAATGTAAATTGATATATATCCTGAAAGGATAAATAAGGGTACTGACACATAGCAGCTGATTGACAGGAACTGTTTAAGTGCTGTCATATGGCTGGCATGTCACTTAGTGATCAAATTCCTCTCCTGCCAGTGAAAATTACATTGATGTCTCGTGTGGATTTTAGGCTCTCCATAGCACCACAGCTCCATTCACAGAATTTGCTATGAATATCATATGCTTAAAGAGATTGGATGAAGAAATCTCCTGTGCCTGGTTGACTCCTGCTCCATATTTGTGTCAGCTCTGCCCGCAGATTAACACACACCTCTACTGGTCCACAGAAATATTCAGCAATTTATATGGAAACATGAAAAGAGTAAGGTCAGCTGGACATATCATAGCAATTCTTGGGCACTTCTAAATCTTTTCTTGGCACAGGATACCCAGGAGACAGCCTTTTAGAGACAATTTTTGTAATTTAAAATCATGACTAAATACATAATCATGACATTATGTAATCAAGACATTAGTCTGCTGAAGGTATTTAGAGAGGCTTGTGTACAGTATTATCATAGCTCAACCTGGAAGCTCAAGCAAGAGGTAACTGCAATCTCATCTCTGTTAAAACAGTTTTCTAGAGCTCAAATATTAATACAAATGCAATTATAATTATTTTGAATTCCTTGAATCATAGGATTATACAAGGGACCTTAAAGGTCATCTACTTCCCTTGCCATGGGCAGGGACATTTTCCACCACAACAGGTTGCTCAAAGCCCCATCCAATTTGGCCCTGAACACTTCCAAAGAAGGGGCATCCATGATCTCTCTGGTCAACATGTTCCACTGTCTCACCACCCTCATAGTAAGGAATTTCTTCCTAAAATCTAACCTAAACCCACCCTATTTTGGTTTAAAGCTATTATCCTTTGTCTATTCTTTCTTGGACCAAAACTGTGCCTTTTTTTGAAGGATACTAGGTAGATGTTTTTCCTAAAATAATCCACATTCAAATCATACTATTAAGCAGGGTGATTTTAAACTGCCTTCCTGATTGATTGTGACAAATATTTAAATACCAAGTGCATACACCATCAGTCCAGGTCACCACTTCCTTCATGTAATATTTCCACATTCTGCACTACAGGATTCTTCGTGAGTTGAACAAGTCAGGGCCATGAATGGAAGTTGTGCACAGCTGCAGGCCAGTGCAGATGAAAGGTGCCACCAACAAGATGGTGCAATGCAAGGAGCATTCCTGCCCCAAGGAGAGGGTGCCCACCAACATGGGCTTGGTATGCTGGAACTGGGGATTCATACCCTCCCTTCCTCTTCATGCTCACATTATTTGTCAGAGGTGTGTCAGAGCCTAACAGTCACTGTGGAAGAGAGGGAAATAAAGCAGCTAGACAAGAGACAGAGAGGCATTTGTGCATGGCATGAGGTACTGGAGGGCTGGTAGAGTTTGAAGAGAGGTTGGCTGTTGCAGAGGCGGTTTCCATTCCTAAACCATTGGCATTGAGCCTGCAAGAGAGGTGGAAAGCCAGAGGCACACAAGGCAAAAAGGTGGGGCTGTGGAAGGCAGCATTTTGAGGGCATTGACAGAAGGAGGGAAGGCATTGGTGTGCTGGCTTTATTTTGCATATTGGAAAAAGAAGGCAGTGTTGATCAGCACACACAGTAGCTGGAGAGCTGATTTTTCATGACACCAAAGGAAAAAACAGTACATGAGAGAAAGGCATGAAGAATTTTAGCAATGGAAAGTAAGGCATCAGCATGTACAGCACAGACGAGAGGCAAATTTAGCAGAGAGGAGACTGCAGAACTGACATTTTACTACTATCTATTTCTGCTCACTGTGGAAATACAATATAGTAATCAACTAATTCTTAATCTTGTCTGGTTATTAACTTTCCATCTAATTACATGATACAAAACTTGAAATTAACAGAACATTTATGTATTACAGATTTGTTTATTCAAGGTTCCCTACAGCAAGCTGCAAAGGAATTATTCAAAAATTTGAAGTGAAACATTGATTAAGAAATCCTTGGGAAATAAAGTCATGACTCAAGGGAACAAAACCCACTTCAGGGAAGCTCTGAAGATCTGGCAGTCATCAGATTTGTTAAAATCTGACTTAAATTCAATAAAGTTTTCATGAAATGAGCGCACCTGTTCTGAAGCAGCTGAATGCTCACAGGAAACCCTGAAAAACATTCAGCTTAGAAGGAGTCCTGCCAAATGGCCTATATTTTACCTTTCTTCCATTTTGACATAGTGATATAAAAAGCAACATCTTTGCTTCTCAGAAGTTCATCTGTCTCTTCCCATGATGATTACCCAGATGAAATCATACTTCTCATGATGACAGTCATTTTACTAGAACCACATTTGATGCTGCAAACAACAGGGAATTAGTCACAGATGCTGATAGACTCTTCAGGAGCCAAGTGTTTTCATGGAGAGGCTCCTCTGTGGTGAAACCATGACAATAAAAGATCCAACACTACTGGCACACAGAACAATAATGACATAAAGAAGAGTATTTTGTGACGTTTTCCTGGAGGCATCCATCTTCCATCCTGTATGGCATACATGATTCAAGAATAAACTAGTATGTTTTGAAAAAGAATACATAAGAAAATATAAGAAAACATGTTCCTATGAAAAAAACCACTTCTAAGAGCCTGCTTCTGATACAGTGCTGCAACATATTAAATCAACATGAGAAATAAATAATAGAAGAAAATAAATAGTAAAATATTATTTTTCAGATAAAAACATGCATAAATTTAACAAAGAACAGAAAAATTGCAATCTGTTCTTCCAAAACAGGTTAAGAACATTTGCCTTGTTCTTAACAAAAGGTAGAGAATGAGATTAAAACACTTGACTCTTAGGAAGGCAAACTTTGGTGGTAAACTGTTAACATCTTGGCATCCCTCCCCACTCTAGATATCTGAGGATGATTTCCCTTCTTACCATGTAGGCCACCTGCCCATTGCCAATCCCTCTCCATTTTATCTGAGTCTTCCCCCGCTTCAGAAACCAAGAGCAAAGCAAGTCTAGACCACACCAAACCAGCCAGCCTGCAAACATAGCCTGGTCCTCACGGCACACAAGCATCTTCTGCTTTCCTGGCAAAACAGCTGAGCAGTCTTCTAAAGAAAGAATTTCCTCCACCTCAATCATTAGTGTATGACTTTCTCAACATCTCCCCCTGCCCAAGCCTAATACTGCAGGCTTTCTCAGCACAACCAGCCTGATACCAGGGTTCTCTTACTGCTGGGGTCATTTGTAACCCTTTGGTGCCAGCAATCCTGCTCCCTCAAAATGTCACTCCTGATTACCTTGCTTCTCATCCAGTTCAACTTGAAGAAAATTTTTCTTCTGAAATACATTACTCACAAGAATAAAGATCACATGATCAGGCCAAAGCCAGATGATTAGCAAAAAGTGAGAAGTTTTGCACTGTATCAGGGTTACTGTCCTCAGAAACAACAACTGCTTTACAGAGAAATAGATGCTCTCCTTCCCAAGTTGAGGCAGTAGATAAACTCTATTGAAGTCAAAGCACTAAATGTGCTTTGAAATTTTGAGAAGCACTTTGATAGCATTTTTCACAAATTGATCTCCTTTTCTAAAGCACTGCAGAGTGTTGAGATCACTGCTGTTGAGCAGAAAGAGTTAAGAGTAGCAGCACTACAGAGCCCTCATTATATGCTGACAATGATGTTTTGACTTCAGTGCTCTCTTCATACTGTGGACAAATACTGAGTTGTCTACCTGTCTTCTCTGTGCTGAAAGTTCTTCTGAGGTTTGCAAATACAAAGGTTCTAAACCCACTCCAAGAAAAATCACTATTGACTTCCACAGGCATAAGAGAAGCCTTTTATAAAAGGCCATAATAGAAGACACAAAAAAAACCCCTTTATGAAATATCACCTATATTCTTGAAAGCTATACAGTTATTCCATAATCCAAATACTATAACAACAGGAGTAAGAACTCCCTCATCTTACAAAATGGCTCCTCTCTTGAATTTTTGTAGTGTAGGGATAAGTATCAAGTGTTATCTCTGATGATAAATGACAAACAAAATCTGAATTTTAACAAGCAGGATGCACTCATTTTACAACTGCAGGCCTCTTTTGAACACACTGGCTCATCTGAACAGGTAGATGACATCCATTAGGAGCTAAACTTAGACCAGCAATTTCTTGTATGACATGAAATATAGAGATTGTTTCACCACTGCGGATGGGTGGGGCCATTAGCACGCTGATCGAATTATCCCAAATTTGTATTCTTTATTAAATAGTTCCTAACTCAGTCTGATACAGAAGAGATCTCTTCTCTTAGTGAGTACATTGCAAAGTACTCCTGACACTTGCCCTGCTGACCCAAATGAAGTCAGAGATTTCCACGCTCCCAGTTCAGTGAAGCTACTAGGTGGCACATAAGAGCCAGCTTTCTTGGCTTGTACTCATGCCCGTGTTGTGGAGATCCCTGCCCATCCAGGGAAACTTCAGTGCTGGGCCTCTTCATCCTTTTATATGAGGAGTCTGAGAGGCCTCAAATTTGGCACATTACCCAGCACGAGGGACAGTGCTTATGACACCATTTTAAGGTTCTGCACATGGACAAAATCTGTTTCTCATGTAAATGTGGTGATCAACAGCTTCTACAAAGTATATCCAGGATAGCTGGTAGAAGATAGAAATGAGCTTCCATACTCCTCACTCCTACTGTAACTGGCTTTATTTACTACTGGCTTTTCCTTCTATAGTAGAAAAATCTCACTCTGAATTTTAGTTATCCCTCTGTCACCAGTAGCAACAGGAACATATTTGGTCTGGTAATTCATTCCTGAAGCTGCTGTGGGGTAGCCATAGAAGGGATTTTGAAAGTTGTTTTGAATGTTTTGCCTGACTGTGCTATAACAGAAATCAATTATTCTTCTAACAGAAGAGGTCTCAGAGGACAAAATAATGCAAGATCTGAAATGCATCCTAGCTAGTTCTTCTGTCTGTGTATCTTTAAGAGATGGCAGGAAACATATATATTCAGTCTAAAGAAGTAAGAGGCCCACTCGAGTGATCCACAGGTGATTATGTTTTTACCCTGTCCACCCCACAGGAACGGGGAGAAGGACACCATTGAATAATTTAACCTGTCCTGACAGCATGGCAGGCAACTCAAAGAAGAGAAATTGCACCGTGCCTGTAGATTGTGAGCACAAGGAGTGTTTATAATGAATTTTTTCACCCGTTTTTGTTACATCAAAGTCCCCTTTGGCTTCTGACAGTTAGATCTTGCAAGAAAGTAGAAATGACAAGAGAAATTGTGAAAGATATTGGGAGGGGGCAGGGGCAACAAGAGGGAGTGAGGTAGACCTTCCTGTTTAAGGAGAGAGAGTGGACTTGAGGATCATCTTAGCTGAATTAAATCACACCAACAGATGTGCTCATACCTGCTGCAAGCTCCACTGAGAAGATACAGACGTAAAAGATAAACCCAAATTACCTTTTATCAGGTTATGTTGCAAAGTTGAGAGGTGGCATTAGGATGATTGGAAGCTTCTCAGAGCACCACAGCCCAGTGATAAAGTAGAACATTGCAAATGCAGCAAGCAGAATAGTTCTCTCATCTGCATCTAATGAATCCACTAATCACATTGCTGTAATTTTCTTTCAAGATATTGGTAGAATAAGTGAGTACCTCGGGAGCAAGTACTGCTTGTGGAACCCAGAACTTCTGCTGCTTGTTTATTGGTGTGCGTGGGAAAGTGGTTTCCCTGGATGTATTTATATGCTGGCTTTGAATACTTATGTTTACTTGGGGACTCTAAATACTGTTATAAATGGTAAATTTCATTAGGTCATTTTCCTGATGCATCCCAGATTAAAGCTAATGCCCTTCAGGTGGGTGCTATTAAATTAGCCTACCACCACCTGACAGGTATCCTCTAATCACAAGTGTATTGTCTTCTCTGTTTAGATCAGCTTTAGTTCCTTCTGGGTAGAAAGATAACCCCATGAGTAGTCCAAGTGTTTTCAGATGTGTGGGGTTGTGTAGGCCAGAAACAAGCAGGAAATAACTTGTCCCCCTTAATTATAACTACAATTTGTATTTGAGTAGGGCTTTTATTAGGTGGCAAAATTTTGTACTTTGCACTTTTTCTTTGCGTACACAAGGTTTAAATTGCAATTTGATTCTGCAACAGAGCAAGTGGTGTTGATTTTCTAGGCCTTTTGGGGGTTAAAAGCCTTCTTTAGGGATGTCAACTATTCTGTTCATAAAATGACTACATTTCCTCCAATACCCAAATAAGTGGCTGCTCAAGAATGCCAGGGTGATTTAGGACTGGTTAAGCAGGAACCCAGAGTCACAGATATTGCACTTACAATTTACCACAGTGAAAACTGGATTGGTCAGGAAAAAAGGAGCTGGGCACAGGTTAATTTTTAATTTCTTTTTAATAGGGTTCTGATATTTCTTTGTATTAGAAGAGACTGAAATGTTGAAGTGCACTTTCTTTGCAACCCATTTTACACGTGATGGGGCATTTTATTATATGAAGTATTCCCTCATCTGTAATAAGTAGATAAATACTCTGCTTTAATTTTGAAAGAATTGTCTAACCTAGGCAAGACATATGGGAGGATTGTAGTGGAGGACATTCTTCAGACAAAAGAAACAAGCATTTTGACAATGAGTTAGTTGGCAGACATCAATTTTAAACAAGATTATCACATATTATCCTAAGAGACTGAAATTATTACAGAGAGAGCATTCAGAACAGAAATCAGTTCTGTAAAGGAAAAGGAGTTAGAAGCAGCTGAAATGGAAATGGAGGATCCATGCAGGCAATATAACCAGTCTTCCATCCTTGGAAACAGACCTGACATACCACTCCAGAACAACATTAATAATACCACCTAACATGTTTTCTTTAGTCAAAGCCCTTCCTCCCAAAGAATACATGAAAATACAAGAAATGTCATAATTTTTTGGGCTGACACTAAGCTTTTCACAGCATCCATGCAAAAGTGATTCTCTGACTATAATGGGAAATTGGTATTTTAATTTTTTTTAATATGTAACTACTTGAACACACATATCCCTGCAACTCTTGACAGTCCAAGTATGTGCATGTACGTGCGTAATGCAGATTGATGAAAATTTTTGACCTGTCAAGTGTGCAAAGCATATCAACCATCTTCAATACAAAGTTCTAATTTGCTAGACTTTATTCCTGATGATTTCTTTTAGCTCAGAGAAAAAAAGTTATTTTGCTGAAACTGGGGGTGTTTTATATTTTGTTAGAGTCTACTCCATTACTAAGTTTTGCTTGATGCAGCCCCTCGAACTTTGCGATGTTGCATCTTTGGTAACCCTTACCACTGTTGGGTAAGGCTACCTCTGTTGCTGTTTCATTACAGTGATTAATAATAAAGTAACATAGTTTATAAAACAGCAGAAAATTATCTTCAGAAAACCTGAAAATAAACATCATTTCTCTGCACCATTCCCAAACGTGTAAGCAGGTAAAGAAAACAATTAACAATGGAAGTAAGGAATGTTCAAAATAGCTCTTTCAAGTCAAATGAAACTTGAAAACATGTTGCAGGAGTAGTGAACAAGATCATCTCATTTTTCCTATTGCTAGACAACACAGCCCTGACATAAAAACTCTGAGAAGCTTGGATTAAGGTAGCCCTCTTAAGGCCTGCAGTAGGATTTTATGTTGAGATTTCTGAAGTGAGATCTGTGGCACATGGTTACTACACAGCAGAGATTTTGCAAACTGAGGCAAACAGGTTTTCTCCAAGCAGCATCCCAGCACTGTCTAGATTGCTGGCCTTCTCCTTCTCTGAATTTTTAGAATCTAGCACAGAGAAAAGACAAGCTGTTGATGGTATATTTGGAAATCTCTTTGACTGAAAGCATAAAGCTTTCCCCTCTCTTATTCCCCATTCAGATGGTTGGTAACAGGGAAATAGCTGTCTCATTTCTTTAAGGTCCCTCAGAAACTGGTCCAGCATGAAACAAAAGTGAATGGCCCCATTATGCTGAAGGATCATAATTTTAAAAATACCGGGGATGCTTTTCTTAGCCAGTAATTGCAAATTCAATTTTAGTACACTGAATGTCAACAGGCTTCGAGGAGCAAGCACATTGCAAGCTGGAGTTTGCCAAGTTCAAGACAATCACAAGTGCTTTTTATTTCTCTGGTCACTCAATAATATTAGACTTCATTAAAGACGAGAGATTGCATTGCAGAAATTGAACCCCAGAGATAGCATCCACTTACAAATATACAGGAAAACTAAACTTCCAAGCTACCACGGCAGAGTTGAAACTGCCACCAAATACAGAAAACCTCGTATTCTTATTTAATGTGGCCTTTCTACCAGGCAGTTTACTGCATGTCAAACACAGAGATAAAGAGTAAAAGTAATAATCAAAAAGAAGGATTGTAAAATTAGATTTTGTAACAACACTGTATTTATAGGCCCTAATCCATAGATCACAGAATTATTTGGGTGAAAGAGCTCCTAAAGACCATTTAGTTCCAAGCCCCCTGTCATAGGCAGGGACACACCTTCCATTAGACCAGTTTTCTCAAAGGCCTCTCCAACCTGTCCTTGAACACCTCCAGGGATGGGGCATGCACAACTTCTCTGGGCAACCTGTTCCAGTGCCTCACCACCCTCACAGTAAAGATTTTCTTCCTAATACCTTATCCAAAACTACCCACTATTGGTTTAAAGAATTCCTCTCCGTTCTGTCCCTATGTTCCCTTGTAAAAAGTCCCTCTCCAGCTCTCTATCCAAAACTACCCACTATTGGTTTAAAGAATTCCTCTCCGTTCTGTCCCTATGTTCCCTTGTAAAAAGTCCCTCTCCAACTCTCACAGGCCTCCTTAAGGTACTGAAATGAGCTTCAAAATCTTCCCAGAGCCTTCTCTTCTTTAGGCTGAACTACCCCAGTTCTCTCCATCTGTCTTCATAGGAGAGGTGCTGCTGCCCTCTGATCATCTTCATGGTCCTCCTTTGGACTCAACAGAGCAGGTCCATGTCCTGCTGGTGTTGGGGGCCCCAGAGTTAAAGGCCTGTATCTTACTTTTGAAAGAATAGTGTTAAGTTTAATTTCATTTTTGCAGAGAACTGGACCTTTTCACCTTAGCGTCTGAGGGTGTTTTATTTGAAACTCCACCCCACAGCAGTTGAAATGTTGCTCTGAACTCCCACTGGTATCAAGCACACCAGCATTCTCTGGTAGAACTAAAATAAAAACAAATGTGTAAATAAAGCCCACAGCCCTGTGCTGCACCTGAGGTGTTACATCACCCTCTGTGCTCACAACAGAGCCATGCTTGCCCCACCAGAGACATAAATACACCCACTGATCTCTTGTTTCTAAATATGCATATTAATTAATGTCTAAAGCCCTCAGTTACTTGGAACCCATTTCCCCTTTTTCCCATCTTTAATTCCAAATATGGAACAGTATTTCATGCCTTTTTCTTTAAATGAAAAACTTGCCATTGATTTATAAAGAAATTATGGGTCCACTGATTTTAGTGAAAGCAAAACGATGCACCTGGAATGGAGAAAACATCTAGACTAAAGATGATTAACTATTCATATTTGTGCCTGCCTTTTGAATAGACATTCTCTCTCCCAAGAGATCAAGGATCAACCTCTACTTAGATATTTCATCCTTGCCTTTGGCATTAAAACCCTACCCCCTTCAAGCACTGTCTTAGTAATGTTCTTTCTATTCTAAGGAATAAAAATAACAATGAAATGAATGATTAGACATTTTATATATGGCATTCAGTGATGGGAAAGAATGAGATGGTAAAAAGCTGCATTATATTTATACTGCTTCCTTATGCTTACGTTTTTGTTCCAAGAATAAGATGCTTTCTCTTTTACATTCTGATTGTGCTTTGTGGCAATCATTATTCAGGGAATGAAGCATTTTAATGACTTTAAAATTAATTTAGTAGTCTCAGCCTAGCTCCCAGTGAACACGTGTCCACATCAAAAAAAAAAAAAAAAAAAAAAAAAAAAAAAAAAAGCAAAAGCAGCCCACTAATTGGCAGTCTCATTGGCATTCACAGCACAGAAGCCAGGAACTCTATAGACTTTAAAGCCAGAAGTGACCATTGTGATCATCTAGTCTGACAGGTCATGGGACTTCCCTGAATTAGTTATAGCTTCAAATCTCAATAGCTGAGATATACCTCAAGCCTGTTTTTTACTAAAACATCCGATGTCAATTTTCAGGTTTCAAGTAATGGAAAATCCACTACAATTCTCATTTAGGTTATTCTACAGGCTGATTGTGCTCCTTGTTAAAAAGAAAAAAAATAGATAATTAAAAAGACACCACACAGTAATTCTCAATTTTCCTTTGAATGTTTGTATTATAAGCTTTAAAGTTTGTGAGCATCTTACATCTTTGCTAAAGCAAAGTGTCCTATTTGCAAATTAGTGGGGTGATATTAACATCAGGACTGGAGGATGCCTTGTTTTTAACACTATTGTTTCGTTGTTGGGTCATTTGTCCAGGAAATTGGAAATAGATATTCAGAGCATTCCTAAATCTCAGGAATAGGGAACCCACAGTATCCATTTCCCACAGTGTCCCAATTGCTAGGCTGACCACTTCTGAAAATTCAGACTGGACTCTGGAATACCACTTGCTCTTCTTGAAGATGGGTGATTTTTTTCTTCAACAACACCATGTCTCAGAGGTCAAAGAAAGAACACTGGGAAGTTTTGCTATTATGTTATTTGAAGTGTGAGACCCATAGTTCAGAGAGTGCATGTTATACTACAATATAAAGCATATACATTATATAGTATTAAACTTTATATTTTAATAATGGAAGAGCTCAAAGAAGATGTTAAAATTCTGGGCACATCTTTCTGTCTCCATCCTCTTTCCCTGCAGAGTGCCATGGTATTTTTGGGTCATAATTCAGTCTATCTTCTTTATAATTTCATCCCAATATTTCCTGTGCCATATCTATTTACACTGGATTTTACCTTACCGATCAAGTAGTCCTGATAATATGCAATATGATAATAAATGTATTTATTGCACCAGCAATTTTCTTTTGTTATGTTGTTAATAATAGATTACTAATTCTTCAAAATTAGCATGCGACCAGCTTACTACTGGCACTATAATATTGGAAAGCAACTCCATCTTTTCAAGGAACATAATTAGAGGTAGCTAGCACTGCATATGCCAGCAATAGAATAACTGGTTTTTCCAACAGATTGAGTTAATAGGGATTCACCCTAATTAAAAGCTTGAAGTTTTAATGAAAACATAAAGCCTTTCCTGGGAAAGATCCCTGCTTT
The DNA here is from genome assembly GCA_013400775.1 of Chaetops frenatus. Taxonomy (NCBI): domain Eukaryota; kingdom Metazoa; phylum Chordata; class Aves; order Passeriformes; family Picathartidae; genus Chaetops; species Chaetops frenatus. The sequence continues at coordinate 104,696 of VZTR01020484.1, forward strand.
GATTCACATTCAAGTCACAGTGGCAGCATGGTTCTTAAGAGACCACCAGCAGAAGTGAGGCTGTTGAACACCCCAGGAGCCCTCAAGAGGACCAAGGTATGAAGCTTATAATAAGAAGGCATAGTAGTGGGTCAAGGTCTCCCAGTGAATAATTTGTGCTCTAATT